>OMLP01028598.1:16941-36991 GCA_900302685.1 Spondyliosoma cantharus | reverse complement strand
GACGGACGGAGCCACCACCTTTTTACTTCACATGATCAGTTTGTTTGGGGGGGGGGAGCAGAAGTGCCACAGCAGCAGCGCAAACATACGGCATCCGTCTGAAAAGGTAACTTATTCCGTGCGTGTGAGGATGGACTTTGCTCGCCGCTGAGCTCTGCCCGCCATGGCACCGCTGCTGCGTCTGACAGGTAGATTTTTACGCACAGTATCACAAACTGAGCTCCGGCTCCAAAACAACTCCGGCTGAGAGGCTGAGCTGACTCCAGCGAACTGATTGGCTGAGTGAGGCGCGCAGTAAACTCTAACACACCGACCACGGATTTGACATTTCCAAAACTCTTCTTGCATGGGCGTCTTCCTCCCTCCCGGTGTCTCATGTGCCACCCTCTGGCATTCCCACATTGCAGACTTAAATTATTGCATCGCTTGGCCTCCTTAAACAGCTGATGTTATCCCTTCCCACCGAGAACGCCCACTAAAAAAAACCCCCACAAACAACAAGCTCTCTTTCTGCCGCATGCATTTCAGGATCCCCCCCCCTTCACATAATTCCAGCTTTTATTCTGTTTTCACAAAATGTGCCAATTTACATACATTTCCTCATCCCTTAGTCTCTTGCAGTGTGCGCTGAATTAGTTCCCAACTATGGCAGAGGAGCACGCCACTATTAAATTCATTGCACATTTATATTTGATTAATATTTTAGACAAATCCCATGCATTTATCATGAGCCTGCCAATTTTGCTTGCGCCTTTTAACCCCACTCTGCTAAGCTGCTTATGACTCCATGCCATCGTTTATCATTGTAAACACTGTTTACATAAAAATGAATAAAGATGCATTTCCCGTGCGAGCACTTGGGTGACATAATGGATTGCACACAGCACGGCTAAGCCTAATTTGTTTTGATCCCGCTGGGGAATAATAATGACATAACTACAGTATTTAGCGTCTGTGCTTTAGACACATGTAAAAACACACTAAAAAAAACAAACAGTGCCTGCCTATAAGGCTAGGCCAGGACCTAAAAGACTGATATACAGCTTCCGAAGCCTGGACACATATCTTATTCAGAAGGAGCACTCTGTTCCACAGGCTCATAAAAATGTCTGGAGTTAATAATGTGCAAGCCCAGGCTCTGTCACTTTCACTGGGAGATGCATTAAGGTGCTGATGGACACTTTATGGGGGAAACATGGGGCTGCATTTATAAGACTGGGCGCACACGGGCTGCGTCCCTCCCAGAGTCACCTTGTGTTCACATGCACGAGGCGACGTGGCATAACAGCCCCCGCGCCGCCTCCGTGATGGATGCCACTCCCTCAGGAGACGGGTATATTAGAAGAGGGGGGGGGGGCGAGGAGGAGGCCAGAACCTACAACCGATTCTTCATCTTTCTCTCTCTCTCTCTCTCTCTCTCTCTCTCTCTCTCCCTCAATCAGCATTCACAGCAGGATCCGGAGCAATGTTTTCTAATGAAGATCTGCGTCAGAGTGGCACAGGAGCGTCCACAGCCGCCGCACCTCCGGATCAGAAATGTGACATCATGAAGGCGTGACCGGTATAGCTTGGTGGTGCCACATTAAGCATAGTTTATGAGAAGAGTAGATTTCTCCTCGGACCGGGCTTTTGCCAGCTTTTTTCTCTAGATGGACTGTGAATATTTATGGTCCTCGCTGTGCCCCCTTCTTCTGCTCCATTTTCCGCTCTATATTTAGGCATCGTGTCACTATAGAGCAGATGCACCATTTGTCAAGCGTTCTCTCCTCCGAGTCTTGCAATTTCGGGGGAAACAAAAACGTCATTAGAGCCGAATACGCAGGTATTCATGGAGGGGGCTGATTGACAAATGGCAACACTAAGGCCGATAATGTTCTCACTGACGTTCCTCCACCCCTGCTTGATATCGCAGTCAACCCCTTGACACCCCGTGAACTTTCCTGAGGCCCATTAACCGGCTTTAATCATTTAAACACTTTTGGGAATTAATCAGCCTAATCCGATTGGCAGAGGAAGTATCAAACCACTTAATTTGATCTCGCCTAGCTGGCTTTTGGGAAGAAAGTGGGGGATTTAAGCAGCTTTTCCCACATGGCCGTTGTGTGCATTATTTCCTGTTTGATTAAACACTTTAACTAAGCGTATGCCAATAGAGCACCTTTGACCGCTGCAACAGCCCATGGGACTGTGAAAAAAGGAAAAACTACACAATTACATCTCTCTGGGTACTTGGTAGTTCACATTCGCAGCATAATTGTGTGTATTTAAAGGGTACCTCCACTGACTGTACACATTAAAGTTTGTTTACAGGTCTTGGGGAGTACTACTGCATTATGTGAAAAAGTAGTAGGCCTATAAAGCATTTTGTGGCTCCAAAGGAAGCTGCACGTAATCTTATTCATTGCTTCCAGTGAGGCCACTCAGTGGCAAAGTTGCATTGTGGGTAATGTAGGCACCTGGTTTTTAAAAAAGGAAGACGAATGCAGAACATAAAAGATGATACCTCTGGTTCTGCTGTATCGATTTTGATCATTTGTTTTTGGAATGCAATGCTAGACCAGTGTCTACCAGCAGTCTGCTTTTCAAAACTTGGCACCTACGTTACCCACAATGCAACTGAGCCACTGAGTGACATCACTGGAGGCAATTCATCAGATTACATGCATCTTCCTCATATACCCCTCGTACATACGCAGTCGTACTCCGTTGTTTACCCATTTGTAAAACTGGTGGAGTTACCCATTAAGTTCACTCTTCTCGTATCAAAAAGATCCAAACGTTTCTTATATTGGCAGTTTTTTTTTTTTCGTTTTTTTTTACTGCAGACATCAGGTGCTGAGTAAGGACCTCATCCATTTGGCCCAAAAGAGGTCAGTTTGCAGAAAACAGTGGGGCTTCATTCCCTGCGGTGCCAGGTTCAGGTGCAGGAGCGAGGAGGAGGTGTTGGCAGGAGCACCTTCCAGACCTGGAGGCATGCTGCAAGCCTCCAACTGAAAAACTCACTGCAGAACAGCAAGTCCAACACTCTGCCTCAAATTCACCACCTGACTCTGGGGCACAACGAGCTGGCCAGGAAGTAGATGAGGGTGTCACGTCTTGTACAGGCAGAGTGAGAGTATGTAAATGAGAGTGGGTGATGAATCAGATAGTAGGTTACCAGGCGGTGGGTGTTTCTTCCAAAGCAGCAAAATTGTCTTGCTCAAGAGCCGACAAGTGCAACAAAAGCTCCTTTCACTGCTCAGTTTGTTTACCATAAAGGACCACTGTCAGGCTCCTACAGAATTAATTTCAGAGAGCTGTATTACAGAGCTTCACTTTAGTTATTTGTTAAGGTCTGATAGTGAAGCCGGGCGGTCTGCAGGGCATTAAAGAAAATGGATTTATTGCCCTCTTACATCCAGACAAAATGAAAATGAGTTTGACTCCTACAGTAGGTTGTCATAATGAAAAACATAATAGTCAGTGAACGCCAACATTATGAGAAGCAATTTCATTAAAGTGTTAGAAAGTTGCACAGTATGTGACTTTTCAAGGTCCTTCTACAAATGTTCAATCAGAATATTAACAGTATGTGCCTGGAAGTTGGCCCACGCCGGTGCCGGTGCGGTGGGGATAGATGCGCGGGGAGTCCCAAGGGAGCGACGGAGCCATTTTCCGGCACACAAATGCAATATGTGTCGAATTAGCTGAAAGCGCTCCATCAGGGGGGGAGAGGTCGGAGTTTGTCATCCACAGTTTGAGACAGAAGCACCACTTTGGAGCTTTACCCTTCACCTATATGCTCATATCCCTTTAGCAGTGCATAAAAAATGCAAAGTGTGCAACTTGGGAGGGATCCGGTCTGGAGCGGGCGGTAGTTAACGCCAGTCATGATTGCGCTTCCTCCCACGGACGGAAAGTGAACGAGGACAGCGGGGAGCTTCTCATCTTCACAGATCGCTGGCAGTGGTACAGTAGCCGACCGCTCCACTCCGAGGAGATGCCTCGCGCAGATTAATGGCATCCTCCGTGGCGAGATTTGAAAACTTCCATTAATGCAACACCAATGATAATTTATTTGGACAGGCGAGCTGCTTCTCTGTGAATAATGAAGTGGCCTTGGGATCATTAATATGATGGATTCCCTCTAATGTGGTGATGCTGTGCCAGGAGCCCTCGCTGTAAAAAATATATATAATAGCTGTGTGCTTTGTTTGCATTATTGATTGCGGACCCCGAAATGATTTGATGCCAACACTGTCTGTCTTTAAGGGGATTAGGGATTTTTAAAGAAGTAATACCTCAGAGGATTAGCATTCGAAACCTCAGTAGTGCTAATGAACAGCGCACTAATCCTGTGGAGACTTTTTGCAAGTGTACCAGGTGATGAGTCAGCCGGCCATGACAGCGTGCTGTATGACGTGCGGGGATAGGCTTTTTTTTAATTCTCAGCAGTACAATAAGAAGAATTAACAATGAAATGCTGCCAGAGCTGCAAGTCCTGGTGTGTCACACATATGCTAGACCTCTCCACTTTAGGAGGTTCCATTAAACCTGTTAAACAGTGGAGGATTTAGGGTTGTGTTCGGAGCAAAACAGAGCTGAGACGACGCCAGACTTCCCAGCGTGTCAGTGGTTTGTGGGACTGCTGTGGAAGGGCTATAAATAGGTGATCGTACGGAAGCCGCTGCAGGTTAAGCAGAGGAATGCGCTGTGGGCCGGGGTGACTCATCGGCCCGTCGCGTTGCATTATGTCAGTTACCTGGTGGCTGCACCTGTCACTGCAACCATCCCCCTACCACCACCACCACTACCATCACTTTAAAGCCACTGACTCGCACGTACTAACAAGAGCCTATTGAAGGGCGCATCACTGCACTCTGCTGTATAAATAGTTCCCTGATTTATTTACAATATGACAATATGTAGGAATTTTAGTTGAAAACGTTTAAAAATGATCAACAGAATGTGAAGAAAACAGCAGGTTTGATATTATGATGTCTATGTATTGTGTTGCAGCGATGTCACTGAAGTTAGCATGCAAACCAAACCAAAACCGCTAGCTGCACGAGCTAACTGAGCTAACTTGCTAATGGCCGCTAGTTAGCAGATACTCTGACGATATTCCTGTGTCAAAAGAGTTGAGATCTCTACACACTGGCCATATATACCATCTGCAAGTAAAAGGACATTATACCTAGTTCTAACAATCGATTAAGACATTTATAAGAGCTTTGCTATTAGCGTGTTATAATAATAATCCGATGTGTAATGATTGTTGTCAGGATTACGATGAAGTTACAATTAAGTTATAAAAATGAGAAACAGTTACACAATCGAATGAAGAGAATAATCAGACAAAGGTAATATAGTGGTAGAAGTGTGGTAAAGGTCGAGATTTCACAATGAGTTTGGGAATAAAAAAAAGAAAAAAGGACCAACAGTTGACCAGTAGGTCATTGTGCTACCGGAAATGGCTGCATGGCACTATAAGGAATTGAGCATAATCTCCCTCTTTTTTGGCCAGCCGAGAGACAACAGAGGACACGATGGTCTTCCTCCATCTTGGATTAACCTACAAGACGCTGTATGTGAGCAGCCTATCATCAGGGAGTGGAGTTCCTCAGATAACAGAGCACAAGGAGGATTAACCATTTTTACCAAACAACTGTGGATTATAATTTGGACACTTTTGTTCACTCTGCCGGCATGAAATTTGGACTTCTGGGGAAATTTGGGGACCTCGGGTGTGCTCATGAGTTACCGCAAGGACTCGGACTTTCAGCAAGAGGGGAAAGGCATACCTGCAGCATGGTCTGACCCTCTCAAACTCTACTATATGTAAGTACTTATCAGTAGGCATTCTTGATAATGATTGATAGTAATTAAGATAAGCCTGAGCTGTATGCTTTGCTAAAACTATGCAATAAACCTTCAACTGTAGTTAAAGTAGCAGTTGTGGACACTGATCTTATGTCTCTTTGATGGGAAGTACATGTAGGTGATAAGTGTGCAAAAATATCTTGGAAGGTTTTTAAAGGTTACTCTTGCCTGCCAAATTGAAACATTTCCCTTAAATTCATCCTAGCACCATACCGAGTGCTCAGATCATTTGGAGCAGAGCTGTCGTTAACGGGCGTGGCTGGTGGCTGTATCCTAAGCCTTTACTGGAGAGCTGGTCCAGTACCTCCTGGAAGAGGAGTATACTCGCAGTCTAACACCCTCTATTTGTTTTTTACAGCCTTTAATAATTAACATTTTTGTTAATCACAATGAAGAAATCACTACTACGCTCTTAATGACAAACCCAAATGGAGTTCCCATCAGCACTGGAGGGCATTTTAGCAGCTAATTGTTTTGTTTTTATAAGCTTGCGACTAGCTAGGGAACCGGAACTTCTAGCCATAAGGAGCCACATATTTCCCTCAGGAGTTAGTGGGGAACAAAAGAGAGTTAAACAAAAGTGATACTCCATTTGGACCAGAACCTGACTCCAGGTGAATGCCCCGTGTCTGCTGAATGTGTGAATAGGCAGGTGTCTCGTAAGGTATCATAACATAGACAGTTAGTGACTGTGGCTGTCTGTGAGTGGAGTGGAGAGAGCAAATGAGACAAGACACTCGAGATTGTGTATTAAGTCACATCCTTTAGAGTGTCAAGGACAATCTGACCCAAAGAATTCCAGGGTCCAGCTGCATTTTTCACGTCACATTACGATCTACTCACACATAGCCAATGAAAGAGTGATCAACAAATGTAAATTGATACATATTGTCACACAGAGTACTTACCATTGCTTTTTGAAGAGCTCAAACCCAGTGGAAACATTTTCTGCTGAAGCATTGATTGCTTTGTCTTCAACTGCAGTATTTAGCTAGCTTAGCTCTGCAGCCCTGCTGCAGTGCTGGCACTCGTGCGCCCTGATAAAGATTTGGGTTTATTTACGAAGTATATCTAATGCCTTTGTGCATTCAGAAATTCTTTATCAGTGCAGTACAGTTTTTGTAGTGCGCATTATCATTTTGTACTTTGTGAACAATAGAACTAAACTGCTGATGCACAGATTGTTGTAGATTGCATAATCGTCTGCAGGGTAATATGTTTGAAAACCACACTCTCCCGAACCTAAAACAGCAAAACTAATTATTTCATTTCATGAAGCTTGTGTTATGTATGCACCGTAAAACTCCTCCACTGCTTCCCTGTCTGATTTGAATCAACAGCCACGTGTTCCCTAATGTTCCTCCTTAATGTTCTTCTCTGAGCTGTAATTTCAGGTGGGTTTATTGTCTGAGCCTTGGCAGGCTGCTGTTGGTGTCCTTATTTAAAAAGCTATTTTCAGTGCACACGGTCACTGCGGCTGGTGTTGTGACTAATAAACTGCACAAGAGACCCTGGGATTCCTGCGGGTGTCAAAAGGTCAGGAAGGACTACTCGTTTGTGCCAGCCTGCCTCTCATTCTGAAAAGCTTCTAATGGGCCCGCAGGAGATGCAGCTCTTTCACGGTGAAGGACCAATCCGGACTTAATTACCGTCCGCCAGAAAGCCATGATGCGCTGCCACGCGATCGTTTTCCGTGTCAGCGGCAGCTCTCAGCTGCTCCACGGGATATGTGTTGACTTGGACAGCCTTATAAGAGAATCAATGCTCACATGTGTAGCCCCTGGAGGAGGAGTAATCACGAGGATCCAAGATGAAGAAAGATGAATTTCTGTAACTGCTCATCCTTCTGAAGCACTCCGGTTCAAGGCTCTTTAAATGACCGGTCTGCTCTGCTATATTAGTTTGACCATTTATCCCTGGACAGCTGTCTGCTGCAATAGAGTGATCCTCCAAAAAGATACAGCGAGAGAGGATGTGGCTCATATTTCTCACCCCCAGCATGGTCGTGGCGCGCTCTTATTTCATGACAGGAGTGTTCCCATGTGCTCAAACACATGAGAGGAAATGTTTCCCTTCATCTAAATCCATGAAACAGGCGTAAAATCAACATGACAACTTGGGAAAACATGTGAGATCGATAACGAAAAGCTTCCGCATCCAGCTGATCGGAACTACGGACGACACTTGACAACACGTCTGCAATATCATTGACATTGTTAGGCTGAATGGTGGAGGCATCACTATGCATAATTCATCTGAAATTATGTATTTGTGGATTTTTTTTTTAAGGCTGTAGTTGTCACAGCTGCTGTCACCGTGTCAGCTGTGTTCTCTCGACATGAAGAGAGAATCGGAGGCTATCTGCAGGATGTAATAAGCGCATCACGACCACAATTGGACAATTCTGAGCAGGCTAGACCACAGGGGAGGTGTTGCTTTTGCGTTCTGTCCTCTTTGACTGAATAACAAACTGAACATTCATGCATGTGAGTGACAACTGGCACACAATATTGGCCTCTGCACCCACGGAACAGATTTTCTAAGGTCCATGGCAAACTAATTGTGACTCCAGAGAGATGCTGGACACTGAAGTTGAGTCAGTTCAACACCGGGGACTGCTGGAAGTATACATATTTTATTGGCGTATCCATATTTTATTGAAGCGCTCATTATGTTGAGTGATGGCTCGGATGGAGATTTAATCAGGTCCTTTTTAATCTCTCATTCATTTCATAATGACCTATTTCCCACTTGACATTGAGTCAGAGGTGGACACGCTGCTTTACCGTGGCACTCTGATCGGAAAAGTAACATACAGATTTCCACTTTGCAAGCAAGAAATTACAAAAAATAATATTAGATACGGATTATTTTCTTCATAGCTGGATAACTCAAGGACTCCATCACTTAATTTCAAGCAGAGAAATTGCAGAGACACTGCAGGAGTTCAGAATAATAAGTTTCCTTAGTTTGGAGAATTGAGTGTCAGAATGTCATTTTTGTATGTAGTTGAAACTCGGGTATAAACTGGCTAGTGTGATTTGACCTGCTTGTTAAACTCGACTCAACATCAGGTTTTCTGGGATCCATGAATACCTGGCTGCGCCACACAAGGTAATCCATCCAATATTCATTGAGATGCGTATTCCAGCGTGGGCCAAAGTGCTGCACTGACTGATAAACCGATGCTGCCGTCAACGCTGGCTAAAATTAGTTCATGTGTAAACCTCAATTCAGTCTCTATACCAATATGTCTGTACTAATTAGGATCTTGTGGCGCCAACATAACACGGTCTGGTGCTGTATTTACACTGCGTGTGCTGTAAAGAGATTAGCGCGAGTTAAACATTACGTAACTGAAAATATAGGCATGACATATAGCTTCTTCCTACAAGGGATGTGTGTGTGTGTGTGTGCGGTGATCTATATAAAGGATGATAGTTTCTTAAAATAGGTTTACAATGTGACACCTCAGGCAACCATGGTTACCAGGAATGAGGTAGAGGAAAAAAAGGGAGGTGCTGCAGAGGAAACAAGGGCTGGTGCTAATGGTCACATACTGTCTGTAGACGGTGTGTGTGTGTGCGCGTGGAGACTGCCTCGTAAAGGTAGCGTATATGTCGAGATTAAAGCTTCTGAGTGGCTTTTGGCGAGCCCGCTCGCCAAGTTACATTGGCAAGCATTATTTTGTGAGAAACAGGAGATCACACAGACAGTCGTGGCGGGAACAGACATTTTTTAATCAGAAGTGTTTGATTTTTTTAAGCATTGTCGTTCCCTTTTGTAAAAATTGATGAAAAAAATGTACTCTTTGGTGCAATGATGTCAAGCAAGTTTGCAAATACATGCTCTTATCAGAGTAGATATGATTGATATGATATTTTGGATGCTCACATGTGTGTGCCTACACCACACTAACAACGTGAGATGACAGATAAATGTATCCATTGAAAGTAGATTATTACTCGATGTTATCAGCGTTATACAACTAATAACTTAATAACTTGCACAATGAAATAAACAAATCCTGATATTTTTGAAGCGTAAATAATCTATATATGAGAGCTATCTAATGATGTTCTGCATGTACTGTAGTCTAAAGTGGCAATCCATGTGTTGGCTACAGAAGCCTTCAAATGACACTCTGAACTGTGGTAGCGGCATCATGACCTTGTTTTTGCTCATTATTTCTGTTGTCTCTTGCCCTCCTAGTCCACTTCCCACTCCAACTGTATGTTTAAGGAACTCTTGCAAGTAATTGCAACACTCCTCGCACAGCTCAAGTCCGGAGTACAGTAGCAAATCCTAAATACAGGTTTGTAAAGCAGTGCGGGGGACAACTGCTGTGGTTGGGATGTACAATCTGTAGGAAGTGTGTTCTTTGCCCTGCGTATCCGCATATCCTTACTCATCAAAATGCCCACCACTTCGCAAGTGGACAGGGGACGTCCTGCAGTTTGTGCAGCATATTGCACCATTCGCCGAATCCACTGGGACGTGACAGTTTGAGGTTTTCCGACATGCCAGGAGAGAGGTTCCCACAGGCGATGTGATGTATAAATGAAGAGCTGCGGCTGCACAGATCTGAGCTGTCGACTCACATTATCCACAGGCGTCCTCCTCTCATGCAGTTGGCGAGGCTCGGGTAAGGTCAGGAGTCAGTCGTATCTCTGGACCTTGTGGGTCGATTGAAAGATGAGACCTTGTGAGCGGTTCGCTGGCGGCTGCAGTCGTTACCTCGCAGCGGTCTCACATAAATGACTGATGAGCAGCACAGGTATGCTTTGGTGGAATCAAATCTACTCCAATTTGAAACATCCAAAAACACAAAAAGGACCATCTTTCACTTCCAATTATCCCGTTCTGAAGGTGGTGTCTGCAATGCTAATGGTCACTCTCCTGGGACATCTGCGGGGAGGAAAACATCAAATCACATTAATGGGAACAGTTGGTCGCTCCCTGTGGGTTGGTCGCTCACAGATGGTGGAGAGTTGTGTGTGATGTGTTTAACTTCTCTCCAGTTGACCCACATTAACTTGTGCCCATCACACTGCTGACTCCAGGGATCAGCAAGGTGATCCTTGATGAGTACAGTGAAAAATAATGGTTGGAGGTAAGTCTACAAGTAAGACAGGAGTCATGCAGTGTTGCTCAGCCAAAGCAGTCCCAATGCTAAACTTTTTTAAATCATAATTACGAGACGCTGTTCAATATCTAAATGATGCATCATGCATTTGACATTTTGGGATTTTGTTTCTTGCCAAGAGTTAGATGAAAAGAGTCTCTATGAACTGCAGCCAGGAGATGGTTAGCTAAGCGTAAACACTGAAAAAAGGGGGAACCAGCTAGCATTGTTCTTTCCGAAAGGTAAAAGCTCGGTGAGAATAGAGCCAGGCTAGCTCGCCAAAGCGTAAAAATGACAACTTGTAGTTTTACTCAGGATTATGTGAAAAAGTGTATCTTGGCGGGAACAGTGGCTTGGCACAAAACCTTCTGCACAAACACAAATTCATTTACTTTTGGTTTCAACAAGATATGTCTTAGAGGTAATAGTAGGTATTTTTTTCTCCAAGTAATGCATTTCTTAAAATGGTGAGCACTTATTTTAACTGTTTGATACATGTTACAAGCAGTGATGAGAATAACAGCGTTAAAATAAACGGTGTTACTAACAGCATTATTTTTTTCAGTAACGGGTAATCTAACTAATTTCTATTTCCATCGTTACAACGCTGTTACCGTTACCGACAATTAAATGTGCCGTGTTATAAACTGAAGCTACTCATTGAAGCTGTTGTCATCCGACTTGGTTCTCAGTTATCGGAGCTGCAAAGCCGTTTTTTTTCTTTGGTGAGGGAGGAGGGAGGGGCGAGACAAGCGCATAAGTGATGATGTTTGGCTAAGGTAGAGTAAGAGTTTGTAAGCCAATCAGAGGCAGTGTTCAGTTTACACACAAACCACACACGCACAAAGCAGCCTCACACACACAAACTAGCAGAGGTAAGCTGCAGCAATGGCGAGTCCGGAGGGAAAGTTGGTGTTTTCAAAGTGGAAGTACAGACACTACTTTAATCTCCTTGAGGTAAGAGGCAAGAACGTACATGTGAAATGCACATTATGTCCCAGAGCGAAGTGTTTGTCCACGTCCGGTGTAAGCAACTTTAATCTAATGAAGCATCTCCCAACGGCACTCGCTTCTTCAAAACTAGTGGCCAAAAACACCGTTGTTGACACTGATGATGATGATAGCAGGTCAGGTGTGGCTAACGTGAGCTCCGCTAACAAAGAAGGACACGGAGCCACGCCGTCCAAAAAAAAAAAAAGGAACACAAAAGTTACTTTTCCTGGTAACTAGTTACTTTTATAGTGGAGTAATTCAGTTACTAACTCAGTTACTTTTTGGGAGAAGTTACTAGTAACTATAACTACTACTAGTTACTAGTTATTATAATTACTTTTTAAAAGAAATGTGCCCAACACTGGTTACAAGTCCCCTGTATTCTCCTGAACAATAAGTAGTTCCACCATTGATGGCAAAAAATATATAAGTCAAGCCAATGCGGATGTGTGTGGACGTGCCATGCAAATGGCCAGCAGGGTTGCAACCAAACTGGTTTCAAAAGAGGTCCGATTGCATGTAATCATATGAGAAAAAGGCCGTCTTCAATACAGCATGATGTTAATTTTTGGAGTGTTTGTGCCTTGTGATTGACAAGTTGCTGCCATGGAACGGACATCCAATTAGTGTCCTCCCCCGGCCCCACACTTCTCATCCAAATATGGTCACCTCTGGCTCCAAAAAAAAACAAGATGGCGATGGGTGTAGTGTCAAACTCAAGGTTACAGGGATTACAGGGAATCATGTGCGAGAGTATTTCTTGGCAGGAGCAACTGGCACAAAAACCACCTTTAAAACCACAACGCCACTCTTTTGATAGATTAAACACTATATAACATGTTACTTAGTCAGTTTTAGAGGAATGAATTATTTATTACTTAGGCTAGTACGCTACTCTTTCCTGTCTTTATGCTACGTTAAGCAAACTGTCTCCTGACTGTAGCATCATATTCATAATACAGACATTAGAGTGGTATTTACTTAGTGGCAAATTTGTGTGTTTCCCAAAACTGTTCCTTTAACTGGGAGATACAAATGATCTCCTATGCTGTGAGTAGTTCCACACATTGAGTTTGATAATAACACAGAGAGAAGTTTCACTCATGTAGCTCATTGGGAGAATTTAATTTGCTGTCAGCACAACTGAGCACCCACCAAATATATGACACATCACCGTTCTTTGAAATCTCCAGGCAACTGTTCCAATACCATGCAATAAAGTAAAAAATCTGGTTTTCAAACAGAAACGGTGCACCATTTTTTTTTTTCTCCACCACCCAGAGACGATATACGCCTTCTCCTTTCCACTTTTTCTCCTGGAGATGTGACCTTCAAACAGAATATATAGTAGATGTGGGGAAGGAATGATAGAACCATGTCTCCTTGTGACCTTTACATGATGAATTGCCACTGAGCGGTAATTCATATCAATGGTTTTCGTGCCGCTATGATGTGCCAAGTACATATGTCACTGTATCCTCCAGGCATTTTAGGTAGACTGTGGCGAACACGTGGACACGTCCTTATGTCTAGGTTCATTGGAGAAATCAACGGAAGGCGGTGGACCAACAGCGAGCAGCAAACAGCCTGCTGGCCTTCATTAAAGTCCTGTGGCTATTTCAGCCAGCCATGATGGAGAGGTGTGGGACTGATGGTGTGAATAAATGGACACTCACACCCTCTCTGTGTTGTCTCTGCAACAAACAACCTATCATTATACATAGATGCGCTGCCGAGGCAAACTGAAGCTCCTTTAACAAACTAGCCCAGTGCAGTGACTGTTTTCAAAAGCCCTGAAATCTGAGCATAAAATAGTTTGATTGTAGCATTAATAGATGCACCGTGTGCTGAAGTGAATATCACAAGCTCACTGAGGTTCCTTGGTCTAAATGTTCAATCAAAATGCCTTGAAATATTGGCCCACTCCAAACTGGGGCTTAATTACAGAGTAAATCCATCAGGGAGACGTAACAGAATATGATACGTAGCTCGCTGCCAGTGTGTATCATTTCTCTAATAGTATCATGTTACATCTAATTTGTATTTTCACTTTTTATAGGGACACATTCAGTGGACAGCAGTTATTGCAGATGATCCATTTCATGCGCTATCACACTAAGCACAAAATATTAATGTAAAAGACATTGCTCCCGTTATTACATTTGTCCACACAGTTTTTATTGTCTGCTTCTATGATATCTACAATGAATCTGCTCCTGCTGGAGTGCACATATTGGAGCAAACTATGATTGTTTGGCGATACACTGTGCAAATATACTGTCTACGGGCTGGTGTATGCAAATGAGGAGCAGCAGCTGTAGAGGTCTTGCCTCAAGGAAAACAATAAAGTCTTGCCAGAACAAGAAGAGTATGAGACGAGAAATAAATTTAAAGTTAATGCTCTTTGTTAGTATGACTTGACAGTAAGTGAAATGGAAAATCTACAGGCTTGTTCATAATTTCATTGTAATGCAAATTCACCAAAGACACATCGTGTCACGAACAAAGGCTCTATGGGGATGGAGATGTCAATCGGTCAGGCCACTTTGGTCTGTGGATATATTGGAATGGATTGCCATGAAAGTTAGTTATTTGCAGATATTTGTACTCCTCAGACGATGATTACTATTGTTTTTGACCCACCATCAGCTCAATAATTTAATTTGTCCAGTATTTATGTTCCTGACCAACAATCTGCAAAATGGGTGACATTTCAAGCTATTAAGTGTTTATGAGCAAATGATAGCATGCTAACATAACATGCATGACAGTACAACCTCACAGAAAACGATAGAATAGGTCAGCTGCCACTGACTCCCAAAAAGACATACATGACTTTTCCCACAAACACTACACGTTGTACATACTTCTCATGAAACAGTCACAATTTGGTTAGATTCAGATGACAAAACTGCTTAGTTAATTCAAGGAAAAAGTCATAGTTTGGTTAAATATAGGTTAAATATGTTACGTACACAATTTAAGTTAAGTATATTATGTAACGTAAGTTAACCAAACTTAAAATATGTTAGTGTTGATTTTTGTCTCACAAGGGGCACAAAACAGCAGCCTCCTGAAATGTAAGTCCTGTGTTTAACCCATTCATCTGTTTTAACGGGCAAAGACACAAACATAGACCTCAAGAGTTGGTGGAGACCAAAAACAGAGCTAAAAGAGTGTAAACACTGGACGTACAGGTGACCAGAAACATGACTCCAAATAGATGCTATGTTGCATCATAACTTATCTTGCCAAGTCATGCGATCTTACAAATCCATCTTGCCAAGCTGCAACTTATGTGCTCATGGTCGAGCACACTGTGGTTAAATGAATCAGTGTCTGATGGGTACGGTAGAAAAAAAAATGGTGGCTCCTCAGAAGGTGAACGCAGCTGCTATAGCAACGGTTCTATGAAGATTTCTTCTTTTTCTTGGTGGAAAATATGTTTCCTTCCTCCTCTTGAGTGGCTTCAGTAACAGTCTGGTTTACCTTGTGGCTCTGCAGGTGGCAGCGCTCTCCTACTGTTGATCCGATCGGTTGAGTTAGCCTGTGTTTGACAATCATAGACAGATGGTTCCTCTTACCATCTGCTTAGTAGCTTTTGAATGGTCCTGGTGATTTCGAGACAGTTACTATCGGCTTATTTCCAGATGTTTTTTTTATAACTAACCATGTGGCGCGCCAGGTTTCTTCTGAGCTGTTTTATGTCACATTAACTTAAAAGGTGGTAATCTTGTCTTTACAGCTTGTTTGAGCTGCAACAAATGGCCAAAAAGACCAGAGAGGTTTAGATTCAACCCTATTTTTTTCTTTGACGGTCTATATAATATTTTCAAGTCACGGCACTTAAGCTGTTTTCTAGTACCTAACATGTTTTACAAACCAAATGAGCTCCAGCTTGAGTGTTACACTATATCTTTATTAAGGATCCTGCAATACAAACGCACACAGGTGCTGCCACAAAAACAACTTGCCACCGTAACACCAGTGTAATTTCTCATTTCAGCTATCTGTACTTCACCTTCTATTTCTGTTACTGTAAGCTACAAACTGTGGTTTCTATTAGGCGAGTGGGGGAGTCCAACTGTGTCCCACTGCGCGATGGAAACAGAAAAAGATGTTGAGTGTACAGGGTTCAGATACAGAGCGACTCAGGCGAGCGCTTGATTCGCTCCGTGTTACTCACCTTCACAAAGGATTCTCACTGGGGGGAAATTCATCTCTCCTGCTGCTACTTCCTCCCCTCCTCGTTCTATATCTGTTCCTTTGCTGCAATGCTTTGCTTCACTTTTTCCTTGATCCCGGCAATGTGTTGCTTCAGAAGGTTCTGCTGATTGTCGAAAAGGCGCTCTGGTTGCTTCAGCACCGCAGCATCTGCTCCCCTATCAGCTCTTGTCTCTCGATTCCCCTGCTTCTTTTGTTTTTGCTCACCCTCCTGCTTCCTTTTTTTTTCATCAATACATCTACCTCTTCTGCAGTATTTGTTCTGTTGCACACCACATACTGCACCTTTCAGTTCTTGGCATGAGTGAGAACTTTACATCAAAGGACCATGATGCAATTTGGCAGCCTCGCCATGTGAGGCTCCGTGGCTTGATACAGCATAACACACAAAAAAAGACTTTGGGTATTCCAACAATCTACTCTTCGATTTAACTCAAACACGATCCCACATGGTGCATTTATGTCAGCGCAATTGCAACGTTTACATTTCTGTTCCCCCCCCGCCAACAGTTTCCATCCACCTTGAGGACGGCAAAAAAAGGCAGTGAAAATCAATCATAAATCGTTCTGACACCCGCACTGGTGAATTGTGTGTTAACATAAATCTTGCATTAGCTAAACAACATGTTACTCCAAGCCGTATCCTGTTTCCTCTCTCATCATGTGCATTATTTATACTGTGAAACAAGTCACAGTAAAAACAGGCAGCCTAAATAAGGAGATGTGTTTTGGGCTTTTTGAGTGCATCATCCTGCAAGGGTGGTAAAGTATGTCTCTCTGTCAAAATATAGGCCTGTGCCAAAGCCAATGGGGAGCCATTACTCCAGGAAGGGAAGTTGCATTGTCTGGTGTGTACCAGCAAGGGAAACACTGTGAAGCCACTTCATCGGATATAAAATTCTGGGCCCATAGATTGCTTTATGTGTGTACAGTCTCATTCAGAGCCCGAAATGTAAACTCATGCTTCGCTGTTGGTACTTTCACAGTCAACAGTTTCGCTCACAAATTCATTACCCCTCGTATAAGCCTCTGGTTTTTGCCTCTTCTGTCTCTACTCAGCATTTACCGGGGAACTGATAAGTGGATTTGGTCTGCGTTACGAAGAGCCGACTACGTGACTGTGAAAGGCCAGGGAGGGACACGGCCGAGCGGTGATGTTTCTCTTGGCAAACTCCCGTGCAGCCCCTCTCTTGTTGCACTCCTCCGCTATCATCAAGGTTAATTAAAAATTTCACCATGGCTTCACACAATTTTCATAACCACCTCCAGAAACATTTTCACATTGTGTGTGTGCCCGTCTTTCTTTTCTCCACCTCCTCCACTAGTTTTCTCTCCCTCCGCACCTCCGCAAGGATCCTTTGGCCATCATTAGAACTTAATGAACTCAGTATAATAATCAGGGGAATTAGTGGAGTTGAGTTTGGCGGCGGCGGCGTTTGCTGTATCCTACAGGCGCTCCCTCCACGTTTGAAATGAGCGTCGCCTGCGTGTAAAATCTGTTGTGTTCACATTGTGTTTTTTCCGCGTCTCCACACTTTGCTATCAGGGGGACGTAATGGGATGTTCCACATCTTTCCCCTAATTAGTTTTCAGAGTGCGTTCATTAGACTTAGCAGATTTAGTTAACTTATGGGTATCTCACAATGGCCCAATTCCCCCAAGTACACTGATGTCTGGGTAATAAATCATCTGTCTGCCCGCTGTAATTACGCAGACTGGTGAAGTGTCATATTTTGCTCTGAATGTATGGAGTGCTGAGTTATAGGCAGCCTACGCATGTCTCGCGGTCTCCTTCAGGCTCAAATGCACCACAATTAATTATGTTTACATTCTCTGTTGGGCTTGTAAATGAATTTTAGACTGATGTATTTATCTTTATGATGACAACTTTTACATGTCAGAGTGCACACATCTCTCCTCTCAAGCTCGCATTACAGCCTTGATGGAAAACAGCAGCCTTCGCCGGGGCATCCCCCCCTCCGCCCCCGGGTTTAACACATGTTCTCTCTGTCACTTTCTCTCAGCCAGCCATGATATTGGAAATTATTCAGCATTAGTGTGAATGGAGCCTGGTAGACTTGGGGTGTTACTCCCTTGCAGCTGGGTGTCACATTCAAATAGGAGTAAATTAGCTGTCACAGAGGCTGGGCTCGGGAGCTGCTGCTATGCCTCAGAGACCATCCTTTGTAACAGGATCTGTGCTCACCGGCAAGTCAATGCAAGGCAACGAGTCGTTATACCTGAGAGAAATAAAGAAGCACAATATAATTAGGGGTCAAATGGCTTCTTTTATCTGGCGATGGATGCCCCGCTATAGGACTGTACATACAGCATCACAGCAGGGAGGCTGTAGCCGCGTAAAATCACCTGCTGTTGGCAGAGTTGATTCTCTGCCTCTCCAGTGGCAGACGGTCGCCCTCTCATTATCTACAGACCAACATTTACTGTGGAGCTGGGCTCATTACCCAGGGGACAGGCTAGATTGGCACAGTCTCCTGACAACAGGGTGACACCGCCTGTCTTTAAAGGATTGTGTGACACAAATCCATCACTCCAACATTTTACGGATACAGATGACGCCAAGCTGCTCAGATTGATCTCTCAACTGCAGGTCTATCTTCGCTTTATCTTATAAAAGTCTGTTTTTCTTGTCTCATCTTTCAGCTTTCACGAATTTGTCTTTTTAATTAATCAAATTATCCGCAACCAACCGGAGATAATTATCAGATTTTGATGTTTGAAAGTCTGACTCAAACACACAGAGAGCTAATTAGGGTGCAACATTTATAGCACGAGTTCCAGAGATTCTGAGAACTGGACGTCAATAGTCGTTAGCAGGAGGCTTGAGGAATATTATGAGGCGGCAGCGACCCCCAGTGTTCAAACTGAGTAAGACAGGCAGGGATTTCATGTGGAGTTTACAGTATTTATTATAGCAATAAGAGAACAATACTGAGAGAAAAAAAAGGGACGAACCTTGACTTAATTAAGATTGGCACTGTGTATACCTCTGTATTTACATCACACACATTACAAACACATGTGTCTCGACCCCCCCCGTTCACAGTACGACACGGCGACAAAGGTGACCACACGATAATAAATGTGACGTGGCCGCACGACAGGAATTAAGAAAAGGAATGATATGATGCCATACGCGCACAAGCATAAATAACCCACTGAAAGTACCACCATACTGTACAAAACAAAATGTGAAATCACTCTTTATGAAGTGTGTAGTGTTGGAGACAATAAATATGAACAGAAGCACTGAAAACATCTTGTGCGGTGATATTAACAGGGACGATGATGTGGAGCAACAACAGTTCTGTACATTTGAGGCATCCAGCTCTGTGGGCCCTCGTCATTGAGAATAATAATAATAGTAATAATAATAATAATAATAATAATAATGCACCTGTCATATTCACAATACAGTTATTGATTTCTTCACTTTTTTTGACTGCAGCCTCTGATTTCGGTTTTTATGTTTAACATAAATTATCTAGTCTTGTTATTGATCAAGAGATCAAACACATCCCACAATGTTTTCCTCTACAATACTGCACTCCGTCAGTCTGTATTTTCCCATACTTACATACCTTTCACACAGGGTTCTCCACTCCGGCTTCAGCTATTCACTAAACAAAGTGAGTAATGCTCATTGTGATGACTTTCATTCTTCTTTCAACAGTACAACACAGTAAAAAAGGCACCATCTGCTCACTCAAAACTTCTTTAAATATAACACCACAGACTTTTTTTGGCTTTTGTACTGTATTTTCTATGAAAATCTACTGGAGCTTCTTTTGAAAAAAAAAAAAAAAAAAAAAAAAAATAAAAATA
>OMLP01028598.1:0-15062 GCA_900302685.1 Spondyliosoma cantharus | reverse complement strand
TTTTTTTTTTTTTTTTTTTTTTTTTTTTTTCATGTGCTGCAAGGTTTCAGCTAGCAGTGTGCAACACAGAAAACCACAGTATACCTTCTCAACATAGCTCCGCTTTACCTGCTCCCCACAAGAGGCTGCATGTACCTCTTCATTTTTACACGTTACTGACTGACATTTGGCCAACGATAGATGTGCACACGATCAAGTGCCATAATTACCTTTGCATCTGTAGCCTTGCTTGATGACACCCCACAGCTGTGATGAAGAATATGGGGGGAAAAAAAAAAAACATCACTGAATGTCAAAAGCAAAAAAAACTTCAAACTAACACAACACCCATTCAACTTGTGCAGCGACTTACAAATCCTGAGCAGTTGTCACAGAAGGTGGGTTTCATGTAAGTGGTCTCCTGGAAGTTGTGGACAAAGCCAAGACCCAGTTTGGAGCAGATGACACTTGCCCTCATGAAATAGGCCGTGATCTCCTCTCGGCTGACGAGGCCCTCTCTGCACAACCATAACACACGTACGGCATCATTTAACAGAGGAGCTTAAATCATACAGGAAGTAAACACTTTGACATATCACATTTTCAGATCTTGACTTCGTATTGCTAATAACTGACATGAAACAACCCATCCTCCCCATGGGTTAAACGCCATTCCCTAATGTAGAAACTGTGACATAAGCGATGGTGGTTTTCATACAGGTCTATGAATGAGAAGTGACAAGCCTCTCTTTGGTTTGTGAGCATCATGTACCACTCGGCGTGCATGAGAAATAAAAGAGTGAAAATGTTGTGGTGGGGGTTAGTGTTAGGTCTGCAGCTATTTTATGCTTCCTGTTGCTACACTCGTCACTACAAATACCAGCCTTTCTTTCTCTCCCCTGTAGTCGCAAATGAGCCGAGTGCGTGACCCGTGAAACACTCACTTCTCTTTGTCCATGACACAGAAGGAGAATGGAAAGCTAGCAGCAATTTTCTCAAATTCCCCTTGAGAAATGAAGCCGTTCTCGTCGTGATCGTAGTTCTTAAACACGGACTGTGAGAGAGACAAGAGGCAAACACCATTGTTGCTCGGATATTAGTGAACAATAGGCTGCAAGAGCAGCCTGTCAAAATGGCAGCATCCAGAAGAATAGTTCAAACAAATGATTGTGCTTATATAACAGCAGCGCTGCGTAGCCATGCAGAGGCTACACTTGAAAAAAAAAAAAAAGAAAAAAGGAAGCACTTACATCCACCATTCTCTGCACATGTTTGCTGATGGTTCGGGGGTCAGGTTTAGGAGCTACTCCTGATGCCCAGTCCACAACCACTGGAGGTCTAGAGGGGGTGGCTGGCTGATAGAAAATTAATTAGTCATTAAAAAAAAAAAGCCTGTGCAGGCAGATACATATGTCAAATATTATCTGAGCAGTGCTAACAACTACATTTATTCATAACCTGCTCTACAGAAGCAGAAGCAACACTGTAAACCTGCGAGGCGTCACATGAACTCAGAGCTAACATTTAGGACCTGACACCGAAGTATTTCAACATTTTGGGAAATACACTCATTCTCTTTCTTGCAATGAGTTAAATGAGAGGGTTAATGCAACTAGAAACTCTCATGTCTGTACTCGTAGCAAGGGTGTGATTTTGACAGCATTTCCCTCTTGTTCCCAGTCTTTTCCCTATGCTAGGCTAACCGACAACTGCTTTCCCCCCTTCTTTCTAGTCTTTATGCTAAGCTAAATGGCTGCAGGTGTAGCTTCATGAGAGCGGTCTGAATCTTCTATATTTTTACCCATTGCAAGTCAACAGGCTAGTTGTTTCCGCATGTCGCCGGTCTTTAAACTAAGCTACCTGGCCACTGGCTGTAGCTTCAAATTTGCCATAAAGACATGAGAGCGCTTTCAATCTTTTCCACTAATTTGGCAAGAAAGTGAATGAGCATATCTCCGAATAAATGTCAAACTATTCCCTCAAAGCGAAAACTTAAAGAATCTCTGCTTCTATGACTCACAGGTGCTTTACAGTTCTTGGGTTCCCTGGTGTAAGACAGTTCATAGATTTCATCCTCGGTGTAGTAAAGGTCCAAGGACAGCTGCGGGGCAGGAGAGAACACATGTTAGCACACGGGGGGGGTAAACAGAAAGAGAAAAGAGCTCTCCGCGTATCTAGATGTTTTCTCCTTGAAACATGTTTTGACAAGGGGCAAAATTAGATCACAGGGTAACTCTTTTTTCTCTTCACGGGCATTCTGTCGCTCGAGTACGATTACACAGCTAACACAACAATACAGCTATCTGAACTCACTCTCATTCACACTCGGTTCGTCACCCACACACTCATAGATCATAGACTCTCATCGCGCCCACACAGGAGTGCGGACAATCCACATGCTGTAACGCGCTCATTTGCATCTGTGCCGACGTTCAATACAATCTAGTGAATCACGCGAAGATACATGGCGATTTAACGAGAAATGCAAAGTTGCACTGAAGGGTGCGCTACCGTCAGCAGATGGACCAGGTCCTTGTTAGCATCCAGCTTGGGGGGGATCTGCTGGAGCTGGATCAGCTCATTAATGTGGTTGTAGAGGGCCTGGAGCTTCTGGACGTTCACCTTGTTGTCCTCCACATAGTCCGACATGGCTTCATTGACCGAAATCAGGTCTTTGAGGTGGACGCCCAGGATAGGGATTTTAAAACCCGTACACTTGTTGTACGCTTGTCTGTAGTTGTCATAGTTTCTGCAGGAGGACAGCAGGTCTGTCATCTCGTTCAGTACCTGGGGAGGAAATAGAATTCTTTTTATAATGATTAACGTGAGGATGTTTTGGCTCTGCTATCAGCTGGATCTCACTGCGGTAGGAGTCGTTCACCTTGGTGACCTCACTGGGTACATGCGAGGTGGTGTCCTTCAGTCTGGAGATCGAGCTGTGACACAGCCCTCCCACCACTGCCATTAGTGTGTTGTAATTGTGCATAAGGTGTAGACACTGTTGGGACACACACATACACACGAAAAGGAGAGCACACGTATCAGTCCATCCGCGCGCACACGTATAAACACGCACAAACACGCACAATTAAACTTGTTCCAGGTAGCCCTGGTTATATAATCCACAACACTGCCATTACATAAGCCACTTACATTGTTGGCTTTTTCTTACAGCGCTCTGATATCTCACTCTTTTTTGGAAGTGCTTTTCCCTCTCTTTTCAGCTCTCTAATTCGTGCTGTCACTGGAGCATTATGGTGTGAAATTCGTTTCCACACCCGTGGGTTTCAAGGTTGACAGCAGTGAGCAGCAGCAGACTGGTGCATTAGTGTTGCAGTGCAAGAGGTCCTCCAGAGTACAAGTCTGACTAACGGCTCCCCGAAGCCAGCGTGTCACTTCTCAGCAGGCTGCATGCAGGTTGACATTGGAGTGGTTTGAACAAGCTCGTTCCGATCTGTGACTACGCTCACGAGTCGTTTCTCTCTTTTCCACTTCCCTAATCCCCTCAGTGTCTAAGTGTGGTCCACTTGATGGCTCCATTAGTGTGCATTCAGTTAATATTTTTCAATTGGTAAAATCTTTGGATGTGCTAAAAGCCTACAGCAGAGCTCTCAAGAATCATCACTTGCTCTCTGTGAATATGCATTACGCAACTGCTAATTATGTGGCATCTACAGTGTTGACAAAAGGCTGTCATCAGTTAGATAAGGTGTGTGAACAGCAGCACGGAGATGCGAGCAGAGAGGAAATGTGTCAAAGATAGTTCCATGTTTTTTCTTTGTTGCTAAACCAGGAACAGAAATTGTAATAGTGAGGGGCTGACTGAAGTACTACCTGTGCCACGTGGATAAACTTGGTGAAAACCTCCGCTCTCAGCTGCGCCGTCGGCCTGCTCAGCACCATCAGCTGAACCCACTGGGAGATACCATTGCACAGGGCGATGGAACGCTCCATCACAGGGATGTCCTTCATGCAGCACTTGCGAATGTAATTCTGGTAGTCTACAAACTGGCACAGAGGGCAGAGAGAGACGAGCATGAAGTGCTGCACGGAAACTGCGAGGCATTTCCCGTGGGGAGGAAACAGCCTAATGGTTTCTTTTAGTTCACAGAGATGCACGTCGAATAAACGCGCCATCAATGAAGAAATGATAAGCTATGCAAGTGAGCAGTCTTTAAACGTGTGCACTCACTGATATCCTGCAGAAGGACTTGAATTCCAGGTACGTGAGATGGTCGGCCAGCTCGATGGGCTCCAGGTGATCAAAAAGGAGAGAGACCTTCCTCTTTTTGCTGCTGTTAGCTTTGATTTTCTGGCTGGCCTTCCACGACCAGTCCCGCTCATTTCTAGAACACATCACGGAACGTAATGCAAACCACATCTACAATCAGCAATGTGAAATGACGGCATGAGCAGACACGTGTTGATGCGGTTAGGCATTGCTCATAAACTTTCAAAAGGCACCAGTATGTGCTAGTGCTTAAAGGGTGACAGGAAATGGGATGAGACAGAGGGAATGATATGCAGCAAAGGGTCAGACTCGAACCCTGTGCTGCTGCTGTGAGGGCGCAGCCTCTGTACATGGGCTGCACGCTCCACCAATGAAGCTACCGGGGCGCCACCATAAAACTAATTGTTGACCAAAAGTTCAACAATTCAGTGGTACCAGCTGCTGAAAAGGAAATATTTGGTGTTTTAAAATAGTTTTCTATGATAGTAAATTGCATATCTTTTGGATTGGGGCTGTTGTTCAGGTAAAACAAGAAATCTGAAGACGCCGACTTGGGCTCTGTGAAATTGTGATCGTCATTTTCTGCCATTTTATAAACCAATCGATCAATTATTTAAGTTAAAAAAAAAAACAATGGGACGATTTATAGACCGACTATTCTTTTTAATACTAAGTAGTCAAGGGTAGAGCTGCAAAGATTAATTTGAAAGCATATTAATTTGCTGAATTTTACTGAAAATGATCTTTAGTTGCAACCCTAAGTAGGTTAAATGACTCGCTGGAACAAGAAGACACTCGATGTCAAACTGTGTGAAATCTTTGATCTAACTTCGAAGAAGCACAAGCGGCCTCAAAAGTCATGTCGGTCGCAGTTCAAAGTCTGTATTCTCGCTCGTGACTGATTTCAGCATTTTCCATGACTGAACAAACAACCGAGAGTCGTGTGGGCCTAATGTCAGTTGCCAGCTGGTCAGAGATTAACACTTACATCCACTTGGTCTCTAGGAGCGAGCAAAGATGCTCCTGTCCCTGCTCTCTGATCAGCTCGCGAAACTCTTCCAGGCTGTCTGACAAGCTGTGGTTCAACCGGAACATCACCCAGAATTCCTGGATCCAATGCCTGGGGGTCAGGAAGACACAACGTGACTGATACAGAGGATACAGTTAAAGTTAGGCTCAACTTAAAATGTGTCAGTAGGTTAAGCTGACCTGATGAAGAAGCATATCCTCTGGCACTCTGCCGGCTGGTCGTTGTCCAGCGCTACTTTAAATGTAAGGGCTTGGTGTTAAGGAGCAGACTGACTGTGGTCATCAACCTGAGTAATGTGTAGTTTTATCTGAAAGTTCATTCTTGGGATTCATTTCAGGAATCAGCAGCGCTTCAGGCCTACTGACAACATTGTGTAGGTGAAAACAGCTTGTCGGTGAATCTGCTGGTCCTCGATTATTCTCCGGGACAGGAGTGTTTTGAGTAAATAAGGAGCATATGGTCGAATTTCCTGCGCTGTTACTTTTGCACAAGCGAAAGTCTTTCATGAAAAAAATAAAAATAAAAAACTACACCAACTAAACAAAAAAGGCGAACAGAAGTGGCATTTGGCGAGGTGGGAGGAGGCGACTGCACGAAGCAAAACTCTGATGAGCACTGCTGAATCATTCTGGCATACAGAAGTAGGTGAATAACAGAATGTACAAAGAAAAAACACACAATCGGTGTCTCATATACCGTGGAGCGACTGCTGTTTCATGTGCATTGTTTACTGGTAGGATGTTCCAATCAATGCCTTGCTGTTTCTGTCCTCCATCTTGCACACGCTGACCACAAAAGCGTGGACCCCATCGATTTATATACGGCGCAGCCAAAAGCCCCCCCCCTATAATACGAAGTTGCTCCCCGTAAACAGACTGACACTATAGCTCTCGATTGGCAGGAATCAGCGTGAAGTGATGCACATAAAAAGGCTAATTGCGTCATGGGAGCAGACGAACTGCCCACGCAATCCCAAGGCCAGACTGTGATGAAGGCTGTTAATGGCCCCTGTGTCTCTTCCCTGATCTTAACCCACACACTGAATTCATTTGATGTATCCTTTTGGGTCTTCGGCTCAGAACGAGAGGGTTAAAAATAGCAGTGAGAGGGGAGGGGGGCATTCGGCGTCGAGCGCTCTGACGTGGGTTCGCGTGATTCGGGGGGGCCTCTTTAAGCAGAGAGAGGGTCTGCGTTTATATATAGTTGAAGGGGACTTGTGTCTGAAAGAGGCAGAGGTAATTAACACCTGAAACCCCCCCAAGGCTGCTCGCCTGGGCCAGTGGGCTCCTCTGAGAGGCTGCGTGACGCCACCGCAGCTTCCTGAATGCAGGCCCCTCCACTCAGGTCACAAGACACCGGGACGACGACAACAACACAACAAATGCTTTTTCTAGTTGCGAAGTGGGGAAAAAAACGGAGGAGACGGAATCAAACGTTTTAAATGGGAGCAAATACGCGCTGGTAATAGACTCCCTGTTATTGAACGCATGGCATACAGAGCCCCACAGTGAAGGACATTTACATGCAGACAGAGATGTAAAAAGGTCTGAAGCGACTGACAGCAGGAGTAAACACGAAGTGCCACTTGCCTATCACATTTTGCACTGACAGCTACAGGCTGCATTGTGAGCCAAGTGCAAGCTTGATTGCCTGTTGCTGTTGACAACCACAGGAAAGCAGCACACAGCGATCTGAGCCGATCACTGCAAGAAAATCCATCCTGCCAAGTCTAGTCGTCTAATTCCTAGTCGAAACATCTTCTTCATATAAGATAAGGGTACAAGACACAATCACCTAAAATGCTCGTAATATATGTATTTGTTGTTTGTTTCACTTCTGGTGCTCAAAACGCACCAGCTCACTGTTTGAATCATCTGTCTGCTGTGCTCTGGCAGTTACGGCTTCACGTCGCACTGCTGAAGGATATAGAGCGATGAGTTTGTCGAGCAGGTCGCTGGAGGAGATGAGCAGACGGTGCATGGTCAGGCTGATGTTCAACAGGTGGCTGCTCCCACATACGCAGCCAGCCGAGTCTGCAAGACAAAAAAAAAAACGTGCACACACTTTAGCCTCGAATGATCTGGTCCTGTTATTAAGTCTTATTGATGAAGCCAAAAAAACCCAGTCACATTGCCTCAGTGGCTTTACAATCTGAACAAGGGACGACATCCTCTGTCGTTAGAACCCTGATTCCAGTAAGGAAAACTCCCCAGAAAAGAAATAAAAATGTTCAGACAACATAACCAATAACAATAAACTTTATGATCTAAAACAAAACAAGTGCATTAAAACAGTAAACTTACAAGAAATGTAATAATTATTAATGATCCCAAAAACCTTTTCCTGGTCTCTAAAAAGTTCTAGTTTTGCATACCAATATATATGCCATAGGCCTTTATCTGATAATATCAGCCAACTGATATATCCGTCAGACAATCTATATTTTATCTGTCAAGAATGAATCTGAAAAAAACTCAAATCAACAATGTGTCTGTAAACACTAACTTCATATTCCGCCCCTGGCTGTTCTTGGTCCTTTACGCGGTAAAATGGGAAATAATTTCCCGAAACAGCACTGTACTATTCAGCAAACAGCAAACACTTGTTGGGGACTAATTTCGGCAGCAGCTTAATATCCTTCTACCAAAAGAAATTACGGTCCCCTCGTCACAATGAAATGTGGCACCCAGTGTGTTGTGTCTCCCTGAGGTGTTTTTCTGGATAACAATCGATCTCATTGGAATAAGCTGCATCAGGCTTTGGCTGGTATTTGTTAGCAGGATTCAATTTGTTCTGTAAATTTGGTGCCTCATCCTTTACTATTTTTGGGGGACGAACCGCAATGATGGATGGACAACACTTTACAAATAAAACAATTTCCATTGACGCAGACTCTTCGATTATTATATTTCATTCCCCCGATAACAACGCGGATTATAATTTCTGAAGTTACGCACCGGATCGAGGACAAGTAAAGAAATATATAACAGTTATGGGAGGAAGAATGCTGAAAACCCTCAAGTGTAACCTGTGAAAAACCATAACATAGATACGTTATTTCCATCAAGGACATCAGAGGGTTAGGTTAGCCAGGTAAAACACCAACCGATGCACACACTGTAACATTTCATCATACAATTCGCAGACCCGCGTCTGTGAAGATCTGCCTTTTCCGCCAATTGTGAGAACCACTGCGGCTTGTTTGTCTCACTAACTCCTCGCTTCCTTTTTCCCTGTGTGTATATCTCACTTCCTCTCTTTGTGCCCCGGCCACCTTCCCTTATCTTGGTCGTCTGACGCTACGCCGCTGCCAACATCTCGAGACCCACGGAGTGAGAAAATTTCGTTGTCACCCACTTTTAAAAAAGAAAACGAGACCCCATGTGTACAAAATATTACCCAGCGTCACAATGCCAGATCTGACCTATAATTGTAGACAACACATTTTCCTGCCCACTTAGGCAAAGCGAACACAACACTTATCTTCCGTTGAAACTTGAAGCCGCTGGGACGCGCTGTGAATTAGTGGCTGACATACAGAGTGAAGTGCTTTTAATCGCAACTTTGAAAATATTATTTATGTATACCGCAGGACAATTTTAGATTTTATTTCCCCCTGGCAATCTGTAAAGAAGGAACAGACTGTGCTGGAAATGTGAAGACCGACATTTGTGAATCCTCAAGCCGAGCATTGTTTCCCTTTAAGCCTCACCACTATTTTGACACCATCAAGGACATCAGGCGTCTATGGACACGCTTTCAAACCAAATCACCTTGGAAATACCTCGGCCGCCATGGCAACATGTTTTCTAATCTTTGTTATCTGTAAGCAACTCACCACTCCAGCCGCAGCTGACTAATCCAGCCCTCATATCCTGCATGGGGTGTGTTTCTGTTTGTAACACACAGCCGCTGCCACCAGCTAAACCCGGCGAATGTCAATGACCTCATCAAGTCAATAAGAGAGTAAAAAGAGACAAGTGAAACAACGTCTTGTCTTTTGAATCACACGGCCGGTGAACTGCCAACGCTCTGATGCAATTAAGACATATTCAAACAAAGCCATAACCACTTCTCCTTCTTGCCCTGAAAAGTGTGGGAACTCAGCTATGAACCTGTTTTCATGAAAATATTAATACACACTCGTGTTTCATTTCACGCTCTGATAACAATCAGGTGTGAATCAGCCAAAGTCAGACAAATTCACAACAGGAAGTCATGACTCTCCGTCAGGTAAACAATTGCTCCATCCTTTTTTTCACAACTTTCCAACCGCTAACCCTCCCCGTGCAGGGTTAATGCCAAGAGGAAATCCTCTCCGCACCGTCTGTTCTTCACTGGAAAATTAGGAAAGCTGCCGCCCGCTACACTGGAACGCACAAAACCGTACGGTTGGTGAACGCCGGCGAGGGCACACAGCGCCTGACCCACTTTTTTAAGGTTATCTTGGACGTTCATCGGTGCCTCCAAACCCGCGTGTCGTTTTTCCTTGTTTTGACAGAGCACATCAGATTAGACAGTCTATGTGTCTCAGAGGAATGCGAGTCAGCGGCAGGGTGATGTTTATCTCTCTGTGCTCTCAACAAACTTTATGGACTTGCTCTGAATTTCATAGGCCACATTAGAGCGAAGATTCCCAATTAAGGGTATTTGTACTCCAGGGAGTAGGCTGCCTCTCCAGGGGGTATATGGACGGACTGTGGAGTGTCTGTGTCAGACAGAATGTCAGATTGAAATGAAAAAATATATACCCACATGTTCAATCAGCTATCACACTTAGACACTGCATGACTAAGGGTGACAGTTAGCAAAATGTAACATATGTAAACAGTTGTAAAAGTTCAGAAAAATGGATAAGGGGCTAAAATAGCAAAAGTCATGGATAAACAAAAAGTTAGCTAAAATTAAAGGATGGTTAGCCTAAAGTAATAAACCAACTGTTGCCCAAAGTTTAGGAATAAAGTTTAAATACCTAGCTAAAACTGATGAAAAAACCAAATGTGTTAAAAGTATTCTTAATCTATAAACTGATAAAATAATTAGCTAAAAATATTGGATTAACAGTTGGGCTAGTTAGCTCAAAGTAGCGGACCAAATAGTTATGCCTTTATATGTCAACTTTTTAAACAGTTAGCTAAAAATAATGGATAAATAACACAGGTTAAAGTCACTTCAGAACAGCTGAAATAGTTAGTAATGGAAAACTAGTTAAAATAGCTTAAAGGAACATTTGATATAGATAATATTAGATAATAGGGTTCAAATAGCTAAAAAGGAACAGTTAAAATGCCTAGCTTTAAGTAATGGTTAATATGATTCAAGCAGCTTAAAGGAACATTTGAAATAGTTAGCTACAAGTAATGGAGAATATGGTAAATAGCTTAAAGGAACAGTGGAAGTAGTTAGCCTTCAGTGATGGAAAATATGGTTTCAAATAGCTAAAAGGAACAGTTATAATACCTAGCTTGACCTAACCTGACATAGTTAGCTAAACGTAATGAATTATGTAGTTGAAACTGCCAAAAGGAAAAGCTTAAATAATTAGCTTCGCAAAATTAAATAGTGGTAAAAAAAAAATAGCTAATGGAAATGGGTCTATGGTTGAAATGTCCATTTTCTGCCACTGCACATTAAAGTATAATGAATACAATCAATGACAGTTCAATAGCATGATAAATAAACTATTATATCCGCTTATATATCATTAACAAACAAACAACTGCTCTAGAAGTCGAAGGCCTTCTATCATACCAGCAGAACACTAGTTCTCACTGTAAGAATATTGTTCAATGACACGCATATTTCAGAATTGTTATCTTTAAATTTAAATGGATATATACACACACACATACACACACAAATACGCTGTAGATAGTAATTATAACCAAGTCGAAACCACAACAAAAACACAATATGTATGAATTAGGCCGATGCTGTTCAGAGCGTGCGGCACAGCGCAGTACAGTGTGGTCCACAGACGGTGATGATGTCAACAGCTATTGATCCGCACCTCGCGGTGCTCTGCATTTCAAAGGCTGGTCAGCATCTGAGGACCACTGTTAGGGGAGCTGACCTTTCGGCGCAGCCAGGCTTGAAGCTACCATCAGGTAATCCTTCAAATAGCTCCTACGTGCACTCTCACATTTGAAAAAGGTGGCAGGACTGGCGGACCTCGGGGGTCCTCGCCTGTGATGTGAGCCGGGAGGAACAGGGCTGTGCGACCGTTTTATCGGGAGAGGCTGCTCAAGGAAAACCCCCATTCATAACACATGGTACTCAAGCGAGATACCATCTTGAGCACAAGCGTATGGATGTCACATTTTGCATAGTGACAGTGGACGACTTTTTCAATCCAAACGTTTGCGGGGCTCCGTGTGACACGGTACTTTGGGTTCCCTTTACTCTGCTCCTGATTAATTGTTCCCTTCGTGAATATAAAATGAGCAGCGGGCTGTCATTACTGCCCGGATCTTCCTCTCCACAGATAAATGTAGTTACGGGATGTCATTTCATGTGCAGCCCATTGTAACACCTCTCCATTGCTCTTGCTCCATTTGTGTAACCAGGCAACGGCAATTTGAAAGCTTGTCTCTTCAGAGACGCAATCACCATAACTCTGAGAGCACTCCAGACAACTTGATGAAGCCAATGATCTTTGCTTGATTGATCCAAATGCAGCCTACTCAATCACTGCTGTTCACATTTTTTCGTATAGAAAAAAACCCTCCAGCAGACAGTAAAATAATAATGCATGAATCCACAAAACACAGCAAAGCCTACACGTGCAGATATATAAGAAACCATGATAAAAGCAATCGCCGTGTTCAATTTTCAACATTTTCACACCACACGAAAACAAAAAAACTGAAGGAAAAAAAGCAGACTCGAGAGCATCGATAGGAGTGACGTCTCCCTTAAAACATAAAATCCCATAATAAACAACAACGTCAATGTCAGGAAAATCCCTTTCCCTCTGTTTAGAGGCCTGTCTAAACTTGTTGGAGATTTGCCGCAAGATGCCAGGGCAACAGAGACTTCTGGGAACCAGCTACAATCTGTGATCTCATAAACTATGATGGAGTCTTTTTTTTTTCCTGCCTTCGGGGCTTATTATCTTTTTGTTTTCTCAATAACAGAGACAAGCGCTGCAGAAAAAGCGTGAGTCAAAACTCAAAACAAAAGATGATCAGTGTTACACAAGCAGGGCCCAGAGACACCTGCTGCACACTCCGGGGTCACTGTTCTCACCGTGTCAAACTGAACACCAGTGCCAGGGGCAGGTCAGGCGTGGACTTACCGAAGGACTGCAGGCAGGCCTGGATGAGCTCCTCCCAGCTCGCCCCCTTGGTGAGGTGTCCCAGGGGCATGGTGGACTTGCCCTGGGTGGTCTGGGCCGGGCTGGGTTTGTGGAACCTGTGAGGACGGCCTGGAGGAGAAACCCTAGACCTGGAGCTGCATCCTGGAGTCGCTCTCCTTGAGAAAAAAACAAAACAAAAAACACCAAGCACAAGAGGAGTGAGGGGGAGGAGGGCCTCGGTGGACCGAAAATATGCGTTTTTCTTCTTCTTCTCTATTTGCATATGAGGATGTAGAATATGCGGACGTACAAAACCATAATCTTATGACACCGCCGCAGATTATTACGCATGAAACAAGCTGTGTTATTGCCGCAAATACTGGAGCCATTGTTGGAACTTCAGAAACCCCCCCGAGATTCTGTTATTCATTGTTCTCATTTCCTTCCTTTGACTTAGGGAAATACCGGTTGATTGCGGACATCCACTTTTAAACTGTTGAGTGACCGGTAAACAAGAAGGAATTTATTTGAAAGAACATTTTTTTTTTTTTTTTTTTACCTATGGCGCGTTTGTGCGCAAACTAGTTTGGTAGCATGGATTCACTTTTACGCACCTTGAAAGCACACATTTGAGATTAAGATTTGATTCACCGCTGAGGAGCAGTCACACCGCAATCCAGATAACTGAAATAATCAACTGTTGAATAAGTGCGCACATTTCCGCCAAAACCACACCTGACGCACCTCTTTTTTTTTTTTTTTTTTTATAAATAAAACCAAGAAAAAGATTATCTGACTTACGCATCATCCTTCCCCTTTTCGTCCGACGCTACACTTTCGCTGTGGATGTTTTCTCGTGATTGACATCCCATGGCGAGGTACTGGGCGACGAGCGGCTGAACGAGGCTGTCCATCTGTGTTCTCCTCGATGGGAGCATTTCATCGCTCTGCTCGGCTAAGTGCGCCTCCGCGGTCTCGGCAGCATTGTGCTGACTCGTCAATGAACGTTACACAATTAAGAGTCACCCCCAGCTCGTCTGAGAGTGGGCGGCCGCGGTGCCGGGCTTGTCACTCACACAAACACGGAGTGGGCTCCTCCGTGCGTGCTTTCGCTTCGGCAGCCTTCACGACTTGCGTCAAAAAGTCGAGTTCCCACAGGTCCAATGTTTGCCAACTTTAATCAGATAATTAGTCTGGTCCCTGAAGGCAACACGTTGGGAGGAAGTTTAATACACGCTCACTGTCATCTCGCTCATATGAAACTGCTCTAAAGATGACTAATCTGATTATAGGCTGAGTTCTGCATTAACTTTTCACAAATACATTCGTATTTATACATTTATAAATGTATTCAAATGAAAAAACAAAACATGCAGGCTCCGTGTCTCCTGTGGGTCCCAGATATGAATACATGTAGAAAACTGTTGGATGTTCATCCCTTTTGTAGTTTACCAAAGGTTTTTTTGTTTGTTCAGTCTGCAGCACAGGAAAAGGGTGGACCTTCCTCTGAAGATAACAACGGCAGCAGATTCCATTATGGCTCAAATGGAGGATAAAGTTATTTTAGCGTGCTGTAGGTGGTCCAGAGAGGATGTTTCCTGAAGTCTTTCAACTGCTTCGAGAAGTGAACCGAGCCTTATCACACGCATCCGGGTGATTAGGGATTCATGTGGACATTGTGCCTATGGCTAACAATAGGTTTAGTTAAAGGACACGTTAGACTAAAAATGAAAAGTCAGTCATTATCTGATCATGCTCACGCCGATGGGAGGTCGGGTGAAGTTTCGGAGTCCACCAAACGTTTCTGGAGCTTCGCAGGAAAAGAGCGGCGCGACGTTCTCCTAAATAACTGCAGTAGACGGGGACTTGTTTTAAAAGATAAAACAGAAAAATGTCTCCATGCAGCTACAGCTCGTCTGGCGTAAAACAAAGTCACCAGAAGCCCAGAGATCCAAAATGTGTTTAAAAATGTAATAATGCAATAATACAGTAATGTACACTTTTAGCTTAGCAGCTAGAGTGAATATTTCAGCATTTAAAAGGGTGTAAATAACATCCTTTGGCTCTTGGGGCTCCCAGAGACTTCGATTTTATGTTTGTCCCTATCTACTTCAGTTGTTTAAGAGAATGCCGCAATGTTATTTTGCTGTGCGGCTCCAGAAATGTTTTGTGGACCACGAAACTTCACCTGACTCTCCATCGCCATGAGGCTGAGTACACAATGACTGAACTTTCATTTTTGGGTGAACTTGCCCTTTAACATTTGGTTGCTAAAGAAACAGCCAAGGGCCATTAAGAAAACATTTTTAAAGTCAGGAATAAAGGAATAAAGTTGTCATTTTTTTTGTCACGTGGTGTGTTATCCTTCCTCAAAGAATCAATGACACTTCTTCTTCAGCTACTTCTTTGATAGTAAAGCATCCAATTTAAGCAAAAAGGAATGTAGTTTTTCACTTAACTTTGACCAAGTACAAACTCAGCAATTCATACAGCAGCACAAATGATTAAAGGTGCTCACAGTTTCC
>OMLP01028597.1:25433-44739 GCA_900302685.1 Spondyliosoma cantharus | reverse complement strand
GCAAACAGACACAGATAACACACACACACACACACACACACACACACACACACACACACACACACTCACTCCGTTACTGAAAGATGAGAAGAAAACAATGTGGGGGGGACAGTGCTGCATAGGGGCTGGCCCGCAATCACAAACACACAAACCTAAAATATAAACCTCTGAGGATTATATTAGCTAATCTCAATATTCAACACCTACACGTGTATCTGTATGTGTCAGCAAGTTGTGTGTCATGTCTCAGCCCCATTACACCAAAACTGATTCACAGAGGCTAGTCATCCAGGCCGCTGCTCCATGCTGCTAACATGGGGCGGAATGACTTGCTCTTCTTATGGGGGGTGAAATTGGTCATCAAATGAGCTTCCCCACAGCAGACAGCTACGAAGTTATATGATGTAGTTGAGGTCGACCTATCAGCCCTGCAGGAGTTTCCTGGGATGATAGGGACATACCGCTGGGCCCGAAAACAGCAAAAATCTGGTCCGGATTAGCATCAAATTGGCTCTAATTTTCCCTCCCATGACAGTGAGTGACACTGAGCCTATATGTGCTGTCATTAAAGCCGAATGGCTTTCATTATCGAGCCTGCTGATTTATTTATCCGGATGGCGACTGCATCCTTCAAATGGGTCTTTTTTTTGCTGGGGTAGGACAGCTAAACCTTTGAACAGCGCAGGCGGTTTTTGGATTGCCTGCAAATAGAGATCTTATGTCAAGGTACAAAGGAGTTTAAGAGCAATGAATTCGTGCAATGTGCGAGAGTTTTAAGAATGTGTAATTTGTTGGAACAAAATAACACACAGCTCGGCACAGTAGAAAACAGTCCACCGCTATTCTGCATGCACTGTAGTGTGCGTGGGAAGAACATGACTCATATCCAGAGAGTGCTAACTGAACTGTGCTGCATCATGCTTGACAATGTCGATCACTCTGTCTTTTGGGGACGGTTTCTGATGGTTTGACAACAACAGCGTGTTAAGATCAAACACTGCAGAACTATTTTAATCTGCGTGTTGCTTTCCCTGCCTGACAGTGACTGAATATCTGAGAGACTGACGGACTGCCTGCCATCTGAAGCCTAAAAAATGGTTCTCCAAAGGTAGACAGAGTCGGACGCCTGAATACATTCATGAGCACATTTGTGTGTCACATGGAAACATAGAGTTTTTACACAGCCACATTAAAATGCAAACCACACAAAAACACACACGCGCGCACGCGCACACACACACACACACACACACACACACACACACACACACACACACAAAAGTAATATAAGATAAAGGGAAAATCATCTCAATATGTCCTTTTCACCGTCTCACAACAGCACAGTGTCCGTTTATGTGCTTTTCTAATTCTGCACTGTTTATATCCCAGAGGGCACCCACTGTATAGCAACACGCTAGGCTGCAGTTTATTTTACGATGCACACATGTGATCTGGTATTGACTGAGTAATTATGTGGCTAAAGGGTAAGCACGCAATAACTACCTAGAAATTACCTTGTTTGTTGCTTTTGGTTTTAAATGGCAACAAATGAGGCCTGGCCCAATTTACCGCACAATGTAATCCTTACCGTTCTGTTGATTTTTACAATCTAAAATTGTTACAAAAAAAGCCAGAATAAAAATGCAGTATCATCAGCACTATTTAATAGAAATATTAATTTTTCACATGAGATAACAACAACCCAAGAAATAACTTCTTATGCAAATATCAGTTTAAGATATTTTGGCAACACCCAAACTGAGCACAGGCACATTTTTGAATAATTGAAAACTGAATTAATTGTTTTTGTGAAACAACCCAAGCACACACACTACATGTACACCATCAAACTCACCTTTAAATTTAGGTGGGAAATCAACTCAAGCACAGTGCACCTGTTTACTTTTGATTTAGAATGTAAATACATTTTCCATTTTTTTGTGTCTTCACTTTCTAAAGTTTCATGTCGAATTACTTTTTTAAGCTGATACATCAGTCAGGAGTCCTTTAACTAAACCAGAACAAATGAGCTCCACGTTGCTCTTCAGATGCCACACTACATTAACTTCTGACACATTTTATAAAGAACATAATGTAGGCGGCACAACTGTCAGAAACAAGACAAGACTCTTAATTCACCGAAGCATAAAGAAAAAACTTACTGATCCATCATATATTTGACACATAACTTCTGATATCAAAAATATGTTTAAAACACTAGTTAAAATTATTTGGTTTGAGTTAATATCTGAAATAATGCTTCTTCCATGCTGTTAAAATGGTCATAGTTTCACAGGTGACTGTTTAAAGAGCAACACTTGCTATTTTGTACTCAATAAATTACCACATGAGGGTCATGGACACCCACACGCCAAACAAAAAGCAAGCACAGGAAGATGTGTGTATTGTCATTTTACAGTACCTATGCGAGCAGCTCAGAGACGAGGTGAGTCCATATTCATCTGTAGAGTGTACTCATGTTGACAACGGTGATCTCTCTTAAAATATATCGCAGAAATCAAACTTGCCATTTAAAAACAAAAAAAAAAAAAACTCACATGGCAGCTCTCATATTCATACCTGCTGTCTGACATTCGTACGATGAGTCAGAGGAGGACCGCAACTGAGAGCAAACACCTCCCACCTGATCTCCTTCATCTTAGCAGCGACTCACTCTCTGTTTGTCGCAGGGTGATAGTTCTGGCACCTACAGACCTATTTGGTTTGGTCTGACTTGCCCTAACAACACTGTAAGAGGGAAGAAATCACACTGATGACCACGTGCCAATCGTGTTTTAAGTACCTGTGTTTTTGGACATGCCCCAAATACACACTCGTTCACTGGACATTTTCTGCAGCAAAAAAAACAATAAAACCGTTTTCTGACACAAAGAGATATAATTTCAAAATGTTGAAGAGTGTCTGACACCAGTAATATTCATTCACTCTGCAGATCACTTGGTGCTGCATTTCCCTCTCGGCGCTTGCCGCATTTTGGAATTCAACTTTTAATTTCAATGCATCCAAATGTTTTACAGATTATATCATGAATGCTGACGGCAAATTGAGGATTAAATGCTCTAAATTACATGCTAACCAATCGGAATGGTGGTAATGTGATGTTTTGCTGCACTTTTATTGCATTGCTGTGGCCAGAGAAAAGGAAGTGCAAACATTCTTGTCTAATGATGGTGAAAAATAACCACAAACACATTGATATGAAAGCCTAAGTCTCACAGTCAAATTTTAGTTCAAGTGATTACAGTCATGTCTTAGCTGGTTGACAGCGAGCCACACGCATAAAAAAAAAGATGTCTCCAAATGGCTGTTGGCGAGAATAAATGAGACTGAAACTGTGACACGGTGATGGGGATTGTAAAGGTCATATTAGTGTGACGGAAGAGATGCTTAAATGCGATGTGTGGTGCAATATGTGATTTTGCATTTTGCAATGTGTTTGGTACACAGCGCTGTGGTGTGCATGTCAGAGAAAGGGGGTGACGAGAGTGAGACAGAGACACCGGTGCGTGAAGAAAATACTGCACAGTGCATGGACAGAACAAGACGTGGAGAAAGAGAGTGATAGAAGTAAAGATGGAGGATCGAGGAATTACAGAAAGAAGAAAAAGTGAGCGAGAGAGAGAGAAAAAGAAAGTGACAGTGTCAAACTGTCCCTGACACAAATCCTCCAACTGATGTCGAACTGTGAAAAACACTACTGAGGGAAATTCCCTCAATGCACGCACACACACACACACACACACACACACACAGACACACACAAAATAGGGTATAGAGAAATTGCATTGTGGGAACAAATGGGGAGAAAGACCGATCTGCTGCTGCAGAGGACGCAGCATGATCAAACACAACAAAGAAAGACATGACAATAACTGCGTGTGTGTGTGGAAGCGAGGCTCCATGAATATCTGAATTGCAGTCAGAGATAGAAAAGTTCAAGCCCAGTCACGGCTCTGTGCCTTCAGATGTCCCACTCATTAGGAGACACCACCCTGTCAGAGCATTTAAACCACCACCACCACAGAATGTGCAGCCGAGGACCCAACATCTGCACTTTGAACGACGCAGAGGCGCACACAACAATCAGATCAAGAAATAAAACAACAAGCTAATTTCCTCATATTGATTAAGGCACAAAGACAGAAGCACAACAGCAGTGCAATTCTGCACGCTGAGCAGTGAGTCTTTAAATTGTCAACAAACGGCATATTGAAACTATTTTGCCTTTGTTCAGTGTGGTTTTTAATGATTCTGTTCACTAAGGGCCCTTGTGACACAACAACAGAATCCCCTTTGGCATTTTATTAGCTTCAAAGCCACTGAGCCATTCACTGATAACGCTCACAAAGTTGATTTGTCAACGAGTTGCGCTTTTAGTGTGACTGTGTGCTGGTGTTAGTTTCATTATTCACATATGAGTTCTTAGTACGATTTCAGGGGAGGCTCGGCGAATCAAAGAACAGCCCTGGGTTTAACGCGCTGTGGTGTTGCGTATAGCTGCTATGGCCGCCCAGAAAAAAGGGCCCAGACATCTGAAAATCGATTGAGATCAGCAGCACTGATCTGTTGTTCTCTATCTACATGTCACATCACTGCACAACACAGTGAACCACATCTGCTTACTGGAAACCTGCTCGCATGTGACTTGAAACAGACTGGTTAAACCAACAGCAAATAAGCAGAATTAATGTAAAGCAAACCCGCCAAACAAACAGTTAAAAGCTCTAACTTACTGTACAGTCTGCGTGTGGGTGCAGGGCAAGCTAATCTACCTCATGATGAAACTGAGAAGGTAACAACTTTGCTGCCACTTTTTTTTTATCATCCACCTTCAGTACTTAACTGTTTTTTTCTTCTTTACATCTGATAGGTCTAATCTCCTCCTACTCACGTTTGCTCTTTGCCCATGCATACTGCACATCTTTCATTGCTCTCTATATACATCAGAATATGCGTGAATTCACTTTATGCAGCTTAGTGGCTTCAATTGCCAAGTGCAAATTCCAAATGCAAAGCACAAACAAGGCATCATGGACTATCATTAAACCTGCGCCCGAACAGCATTTTCTGTGCTGCCGTATCTGCATGCATTGATGCATTTCAGAGAAAGACAGATAGTGACAAATAGGTGTGGTGAGAGAGAACATGGACAGGAAAAGGGTCCCAAATAACTTGCGGCCTAGACCAGTAATCACACCACAAAGGTGCGTACATGTTCGCGCTGTTGAAACAGTGAGAAAGCTGTGACTCATGTGAAGGTGGAGTGCACTGAACTGACACACATGGAGCGGCAGTGTGAACAAGAGCGAGAGAGCAACACACACACACACACACACAGGGTATACTTTCATCCGCTCTTGTAGATTCCCACTCGAGCTATGTATTCTTAGATTGTGGTGAGTCAACTCCAGACATATATGAGATATTTTTGTAGCCTATAATGATGTTAACTTTTACAGAGTTGATAGCTGCTTCCACTTCAAAATTAATAGTTTACATTTCTCGCAGGTGGAGATTAAAGAGGCAGTGATGCTTGTTGCTAGATAATTAGCTTATCATTCAGTGTGTCATTATGATAACTGTTATCTTCCTCAACGGATAATGTGGCCTGTTTTCGTATGGTAGGCTTTTTTAGAGTGCAGCATCTGAGCTATAGGAGTTACCCAAAACAAACCACAGAGGGTTAAAAATGGACGAGCACTTTAGTCAAATTTTTCTATGGACTCTTTTCCATGTTTTTTTTGTTACCACAAATGCTTAAAAGGAAAGGAGGAAAACGAAAATGAACAGAGATCACAGATCATATTGTATAACATTTCCATTTCAAGTGCTTTCCTGTACCTGTCTGTTGTGGTTTCCCAAGTAAGAGACAAAAAATGATCACCAAAAACTACTACAACAATAGACTCACTGCCCTGATTCTAACACCTACCATGTTAGCTGTTTACCAAACAGGCATCAATTTGCATGCAAAAAAAAAATTGCAGCAATCAGTTATTCTTTTCGCAGAAATGACACAAGGTGTGAGAGAAGAGGTGTACAAAGAGCTTTTGTGGTTGTCTGTGTTCTTCCTCTGGAGGTTTCCTGTATGCTGCTACCTACATGTTTGCCACCATGTTTACCTGTCCTGTCGACCACCACAGTGACATTTGTCAAAAGAGAATTACCTCGTGTGACAGCAACCTTTATCTTCAAAGCAAATACGTGTGGCTGTCTGTGTTTGTGACATTTTTTTTAACTTTGTCGGAAGCTTTGATAAGGAAGACACTATTCTCTTTGGTAACGCTGTAGAGAGAAGATTCTTTTTAATTTGTTCTATACCAAGGATAAAGCAGTTTTATATGTATAAAAACATGAATAAATAACTGTACCTTAGTTGGATTCTACAAACTGCGTCAGCTACGAATGGTCGTGCTTTCAACTGTTTTTTTTAACAGTGCTTGTTTTCTCGAGATACTGAAAATTATAGATATATTATATGCAATTCCACATTAAAATGTCTCAAAACGACTAGTTCTTAGTTGTAAATTTTCTAAATGTTTCCAATAATGTTCAAATGTGCGTTTCCGGGTAGAGCCATCTTTTGTTTTGTTTTGACTGAGAGACCGCAAAAATTGCACACTCTGCACTGAACTTTTTCATGCTAGTCTTTGAATTTGAATTGAGTCGTTCTCTCAGCAATTTAACATCCAGAACAATCACACCCTTCACTACAATCGTCATGACTTACAGCCTCCGATCTCATTCATTGTCTGTCTCATTCTCACTTCCTCATTAAATATCTGTCATAAAATCTCACACAGGCTACAATTTCCACTGACCTATTAAAGTTAAAATAAGAAACAGTGTTGATATCATTCTGGACTTCCCTACAATGCCATGCCGAATTGTGTCATTATTGTGTCATTTGACTCATTTACCGTGTCAATGACTCACAGGCAGTGACAAACAGACTTTACTATTGTATCTGCAGTATACTGTGTGCGAGAGCTTGAGCTCTTTGTCAGTACACCGTAAGCCTCTGCGTGTGCATCTGCTGCACTGGAAGTAGGGTGATGTTGATGAGAAAAGGTTAGCCGGGTTAAAAGAACACGTTATTTCGAGCTGGCCCTCTGCCGCCTCCTCCTGTGGCCCGCGCTGGTTTTCCGTGTAGCGAGGGATCGGTGCTGGAATGCAGTAACGGTCACAGAGGGACCCACGCGCTCACCACACTGTGAATCAAAAACCAAACTCCACTTCATTAGGCTCCTGTCATTGCAAAGACTCTCACACCACTCTATAAATACCCGTCTCCCCCCTCCAAATTTGTTTTCCCTCTTTTTTCTTTACACATGAAAATGCTCGGGGACCGTTCCAGCTGTCTGATGTGGCTCTTTATTTTGTACGTTGGCGCAAGAAACCACACAATAGTGGCTCCTTTTGAATATTAAAACATTCTCTGACGGAGCACAAAGGTTCTTAAGTTTTTTAATAGGGGTGCACGCTAAATAAAAACTTCTCTTTGAGCTTAACAGCTATACAATGTGGGATCTGGTTAGTTTGACTCGAGCTGCGACTTTCAGTTACTACGGGAGATTTGTTTTGAGGGTGAAACAAATATGTCTGGTATCCCACTGACTTTGTCTACATCTGCATATAAGGTCTGTAAGAGGTGTTTTGCAATATGCGGTGTTCTTCAAAAGAACAATTTAATGCATTAAAGCCCAAAATGTCTCCATCTAACCACTCAAAGCAGATTTAAAACACAAAGAAATAAGAATTTCGGAGAAAGCCACATTATAAAAGATCAGAGGAGACCATATGAAGGTATTACAGCAACATCAATTCAACTATTATTACAGCTCTCACTGCCACTACAACTGACAATAATAATAATTTGCTCTGTTATTCCTCCTCACTTTAAACCACTAAAAGTAAAAGAAAAAAAGTCCTGACAGTCCGCAAAGGAAAGACGAGAACAGACCGCTCTTGGCCTCAAAAGTCATTCAGTAAAATTAGAAAGTATAAAAATGTGACTGTATCTAAATATACTTTGCCTTATAATGATAAATGGCCTAATATATGCAGCCTGACAGTCAGTTCCTGCTTGGTTAACATACAGACGGGGCGCCATCCTCTGGTGCACATTGACATTACATCCTCCAGCCAAGAGATGATGATACTCTGAAACATTTCATGTGACCACATGTGACCTCCATGGCTTTGAAACATAGAAGACATGCCTTTCTAATGTGTCACTCTGCTTTTATTTTCTTTGTCTTTGTCTCAGTTGTTCCTCACATGTCTGCAAACACTATCTGCTCTCTTCTCTCTGTCCCTGCGTCACTGTCTCTTTTTTTCGTCACTTTCTCTGCTGCTTACGCACGCACATATAAAGAAACACAAGCAGCAAAAAGAGGAACACACAGTTGCACAAACTCTCTCTCTCTCTCTCACACACACACACACACAGGCTATTAAACTGGTCTTTTTGTGGTTAAGCAATTCTGATTAGGGAGATGTATGAGTCATATTGCATATTAATTTACACACATCCTTATGCTTGTTAGTTGCAGCTTGATGTACTTGTGTGTGTGTGTGTGTGAGAGAGAGAGGGACCGTGTGTGCTGTGCATGTGAAGCCCGAACCAACGCCTTGAAAAAGAAACTAATTAAAGTCATGGAGAAAAATGCAATGGCAGCAGAACCGCACAAGAGAGTGTGTGCATGTCATTACTGACCTGGAGAAAAAAAATGATGGCAAGAAGAGAGAGAAAGGGAGAGGGAGAACAAAAACCTCAACCAGCGAAATAATGTATATAAAAAAAGACTCGACAAGAAGAAAGGTTTAAAAAGCAAACTTCGGGAGTTTAAGAGGATCTTTGATGTGTATCAGAAGAGGAAAGCAGCCTTGCGACTGGGACGACAGTAATTTTAAGTCGAAGCAGAAGGCTGGCTGGCTGGCTGGCTGGCTGACTGGCTGCCTGGCTGACTGACTGTGGGCTTTGATGGCGCTGGCTGTTTGAAGTGGTTTTCGGGGGATGGGAGCAGCGTGTGGTGTCAGTGGGACAGGGGAGGCGCTCAGGGAGGGGGGGGGCATGATGGCGACAGTGCAGGGCTTGGGGAACCCAGGGCTGGGAGGAGGAGTGGAGGATGGATAGATGGAAGGAGAAGGGAAGAAAGTAGGAGAATGAGTGGATAAAAAATGTAAGAAAAGGTCAAAAGGGATAGAGGGTGGGGGAGTTGAGATAAAGAGGAATCAAAGGGGTGATAAAGAAGAGACTCACACATAGTGAAAGAAAGGCAACAGTTGACAGCCAAATAAAGCCGCAAATCTGAGGAAAATGTGACAATGAAGTAAATGAAGTCAAACTTCCAGAGCCCTGTCCCAATATCAGGCCTGGACACATTCACACCTACCCATTACTTGTATCATTTAGATGACGTTACCTCCCTCTGATATGCTGCCAGGCAGCTTTATGACTTACTTCCCACTCCATCCCTCCTGCAATTCTGGACACATGCGCCGTATAATCATAACTGCACTGTTTCACTGAGGTACCCAAGTTGACCGCACTGCCGAAAAAGGAAAAATAAATTGATTCTTTACAACTTCAGAATGTTTTTGTCCCCCTTAGCTATTCATTATCATTTTCATTAGTGACTGATCCATATAGTTAAAAAGAAAACCTCTCTGGTCTTGTCATTTTGCAACACCATCAAATAAACCATAACCTGTCAAGAACCATGAGAAATTCTATAAAAACGATGAGATAAGACTATCTACTAGATTGTTAGACAGTGATAAATGACAGAGTTGACCAGTACGTACTGATTAACTTCGCTGCTTCCTTTCTCGCACAAAATATTTCCGGTGCATGGATCCTGTTCCTTATCATACCTGAACTTTAAGCGATCAATTTAAGTGATCTAATAGTGCATGCTGCAATATCTTTGCAAATTGTGTTAAGACCTGAAAAAGACAACCTTTAAAGGCATAAAAAACACCAGCTATGTTTTATGTTTTGTAAGTAATATGTATGCAATGCAGACAGAATGATTGACTGAATGATAGAACAAAATTATTGCCTGTGAGGCAGCATCTGCAGAGGCCATCTGCCTCTGAAAGTGTCTGGTGGAGACAAAGTGGAAATGTGCTAAAATGAGATGTTGCTAGCAAAATAAAGAGTGAGGGAGCGAGTGGGAGGGAGTCAGATAGTGTGAAAGTAAAATTTAAGACCAAAAGCCTTGACCGTTACAGGTGGGCCTAGAAATCCGTGGAGCGTGTTCGCTTCATGATGGAATGTGTTTACTCCGTCCCAGGTAATATGTGTGTGTGCAGTATCTGTGTGTGCGTGTGTGGGATGTACAGGTCAGATGAAGGTCGTGGTGCCAGGTGATCACAGGTACAAGGAGAAGAGGGAGAGTTGGCTGGCTGACCTCTCCCATAGAGCCTTTCTTATAGACAGTCCAAGTTTTTTTTTTTTTTCTCACCTGGGCTGATAGAAGTACAAACACTTGGTGGACATTATATATCAAAAGATGTACATTTGTTGATTTTAAGACTCTGTTTATGTATAGTAGAGATGCCTTTCATATCTGTAGTTGTTCCAGTGTGCAGACTTGAGAATAACATTTCATTTAACGGGTCTGCAAATTTTATGGGAGGTAAAAGCGGTGTTAATTACTGAGTTACATATATAAAATGCATCTGAAATTACCCCCCAATAACCACAATTAACTCAAAATTGATTTAAAATGGCTCCAATCAATTATTGGCCTGCTGAGGGAATGCTAGACAGGAACTAGTCCGAGGTTAAGCTGAAACAACTCACTTAATTTTAGTGGCCTGCTGAAGGGGAAGTTAGAGAGGAACTAGATGGAAGTTTCCTGGAAATGTACCAAAGAAATAACCAGCTATTTATAAACTGCTTTGGGGAAAATAGAAGAATGATGGATATTCAATAAATATTAAGGTAATTATTGTGGAAATTTTGGGGTAATTTCAAATACTTTGCTGGGTTGATACCACCTACTTACCGTGAAATTTCCAGACATGTAAAATTAAGTGTAATCGGATTTAGTTGTGAAGTTGCAGATTGCAACCAATGAAAACGCAATACATAGATTACTTTTTTGTTGGGAACAGTAACTCAACACATTTGTATTACAAGTAATGCATTATTTAGTTACATTTTCAAATAAGTAAGAATTTCAGCGTATTTCGCTGTTTCCTCTATCAGTTTCTTCTTCTTCTTGGCAGGTAGTGTTTTCTATGAAAACAGGCAATACAAGCCTGCCTATCCCCAATTTCTGTTTACTTTCATGTACAACATTTTTATTGGGTTGAAAAAAATACATGTTGTATGAACTTCTTAGGCTATATGGGTCCCTGTACCCACTCAACTTTATGTTTTGTAATTTAACATAAAATATAAATAAAGAGTTGAGAAACAGTTATTGCGTCTGTCATTATGAGCCTGCAGAGTTTCAGATTGGGTGATGGGTCGTGGAATATGCTATTCAAACGCAAGGTATCACAAAGGGATTTTAATTGTTGGTAACACAAAAGTACTCTAACGAGTTTCTTTTCTCCGTTGGTAATGCTGTAATGTCACAAGTTACTTTAAAATAGCAGTAATCGTGTAATGTAGCAAGTAACGCTACCCAACACTGAAGGTGACTATACAGTAATGAAAACATAATCATGAATACTATATTCCATTTCTGCCATTAGATCCTCCTATATCCCCTTTAATTCTACACACTGGACCTTTAATGTTGTGATGTAAATCTATTTTTTAGGTATTTATTTTTTGGGATTAGCCAAAGAAGTAAAGACCTGATTACTTCATCAACAGAAAATAAACTGTCAATAATAATAAATCAATAAAGAGGCGACAATGCAAGCCATCCTTTGCTTCTATCATCTCGCATGTGAAGATTTGCTACTTTTCTATGTTTTGTATCATTGCAAACAGAATTATTATTTGGACTGTTAACTGGACAGAACAAGCAGTTTGAAGTCATCACCATTGGCTTTGAGAACTTCTTCACTAAACTAAACTAAAACAATCCTGCAGCCCTATTGTGATGCATGATAAGTTAGTTAATCCATTTTCCTTTATCTTGACATATAATCTTGCAATATCAAATCACACATACCATCCTTGACAAATGTATCCATATCACGCACTCCCACTCCGAAACTATTAATTCATAGCACATGTTTATTCTAGCACCATGTTATGGTCTTGAGAAACAGGATCCCTTTGTTTGTCAGTCATGAATGCACAGCTAAACATATTAATTGATTATTTCTCTTTCAATACAGTTGTGTATATAGTGCTAACAGTAAGTGGAAGTGCAGCACAAGTCTAAGTGAAACACAGACTAACATTTGGCGTGAAAACATTAAAGCAATAAGAAAATGGACTTGGACTTGAACAGATGATAGTGTTGGTGAGGTTTTCGGGCCTTCAGCGGTGATCAAGGCAGTGCTTCAACTAATGCCGCCATACTCCTGTGTATCTGTTGCTGACACATATGAAACTGTTCCTCTTTCACCCTGCTGCTCTGCTATATCGAGCTCCCTCACTCACAAACACTGGCACCCTCTCAGCCAGCTGAGTGCTTCTGCCTCCTTGCCAGGCTGCTCTCCTCTCTCCCCCTGTCTCATTCTCTTTCTCTCTCTGCCACCCATCTGGGCCTTGTAATACATGACAGCTGAAGCAGGGTTTCCAAATTTAATTTGAGGTGTGATAAAACAGCACATATCTATAAATTGTGCACAGAAAGCCTGCCTCTATGTGGATCGTTTTAACCTCTTTCTTCTGTCAAACATGTGCAGAATATCAAACACATGATACCCAGGCTCTCTGCACAAAAAGGAAGATCTACAAATAGAATTAATGGTGAGGAGCTCTGCCAAAGCAATGACAAAGAATGTAGTAATAATGCTGCAAATGGAATATTTCAAGAATGAGGAGGGATCAATTTGCAACATCTAACTCTACAGTATGTTAACCTTCTCTATCAGATAAAACGCCTTTGATGTGAAAATAGAAATGCCTGTATGTGAGTGAGAAGCCGCAAGAACTACAGCTAATGTTAAATGTGTGAAAAGTGCGTACCCATGCTTACTGTAGGTGCGTGGATACGCACTTTTGCTCACATACAAACACATGCACACTCACACACACCTAATGAGCTCTGTGGCTGTTGGTGCTATCTTACAGTTTGAATGAGTGTGATCCTTTCCGCCAAGTTTGTAAAACCACTTTTACACTGAAATTAGTTTGTATATGCAGGCGGTCTTTCCCACCGGCAAAAGAGAGGCCTGCCTTTCTGTTTCTTTTGTTTTTCAAGTGTGTCATGTTCGTCACTATGAACGTGCCGGAAAAACAGGGAACAGTAGAAAGCAGCAGATCGTACCGCTCATCAGACTACATCCAGAATGCTTTAAACTTTAAAGTTTCAATCAACAAGATTCGAACTGGAAACATAATTTGTTTCTGAAGCTAAAAACAGAAGTGAGGAGTGAGACATCTCACTTCGTTTTTATCTCTGTTGAAGTTGCACATGTGCAGTACCGATCTGGCAGCCGACAGCGCTCAGTTATTAGGGTCACAGACGCCACTTACAACAGTTACTTCTGTAATATCTTTTGACTTCAGTCTCTCTTTCAAAGTCAGCGCTGACTGAATCATGTTCAACTGGTGCTTGAACAAAAAGGGACAGAAAAGTATTAACAAGCCAGCGGCCTTTACTTTAACACACGTTATAACATTGCGCCTGATGGAACAAAAATGTGTGTGTCCCCCAGGTGCTGCGTTAAACTCTGACAATCAGATCCGTGACTACCGCAGTGTCCTTCGACATTTGAGTGAATGCCGATTGTACCCATTCACAGTAAAGACCAGAGCCAGAGATTAGTGGGTGTTTTGACTAACACGAAGGGGGATAATGAAGTCCTGTGTTCCCAATGGTGCTACTCTTATTAGTGATGACCACACTGGATTGGACCACCATCGATTAAGGGATCAAATTGTGATTGTTTGAATAAAAGTTAAATTTCTGTTATAGGATTTAAAAAAGACAATTGTATAATTTGTGGCAATATGCAGCATAGAAATATTGCTGTATCACTGCGACAAAAAAGATCCTACAACTCTTAGCAGTCATGAAGGAGCTTATATGGCGGAAAACCCCTCTGCATCCATTAATCTTGCAATGGCACCGCAAAACTTTCCAAATAATTCCTCCTGGAGTGGATCAAGAGCGTGGCAAGAACGTACAGTAAGACATGGGTCTGCTTTGGCTTCATCTGAAGCATCAGAACGAGCAATAATCGAATAAACATGTGAAAAATACCAGAGAGACTCAATCAAGGGATTCCCCATTATGGCTCTGCAGGGTCTGGCATCACACACGCAGAACCAGGATGAGAGAAATCTGTGACACTTGGAGCTGTGGGAACGTGGAGGAGCAAACAAGGAAACACTTAAGATTTCACCGCATTCTGTCGCCCGTCCCGTCTGCTCTGTCTCTACCCCTCACGCCCCTCAGCCCCTCCATCTCTTGTCTTCTCACGCCGGAGAGCTGTTTTCGCTGTCTCCGGCCCTGTCAACCCCATAAGTTCCCCACCTCTGTCATCCTCCTCTCTTTTCTTCCTCCTCTGTCCCTCCCACCCGCTGCTTCTGACGCCTGAGCTGAGCCCCTTGAAGAGTCCTGGTAATAAACTGTGGTGCCTGCGCTCTTCATTGCTGTCTCGCTCTCCCCACCCCTCATCCCAGAGCGCCGATACATCTGCCGTTATACTAGGCCTAGTCCAAAAAAGGCCCGGCCCCTCCACTCGGTACAGTACAAGCACGTCAGTCTTTAACGTTCAAAAGTTTTCCCCCTATTCTCTCCCTTTCTCTTTTTCCCTCTCTTTTTCGCTGCTCGAGTCCTTTGTGTACAGTGTGCTATGCTCAGTGTGGCAGCACTGTGCCAGAAAAACCCACACAAACACACAGACACACATGTATGCGCACACATACACAGTCACAGACACACAGCTGGGCCCCAGCTGCATACAAAGACTGGGGTTTGGAAATCAATGAAGGAGAAAGAAGAAAAGGGGAAAGGAGTTTAAATAAATTGGCACTTGAAAAAAGAAGAAAAACGAGAAAGAGGGAGTGAGGGAAACATGGAGAGAGAGCTCTCTCTCTGAAACCGGCACATCAAGTCAGGAACAGAGGGAGGTTTTTCACGGACTAACAAAACATAATGCACAAGACAACAGGAAAGACAACAGGAATAAATATGTTTGTGATTCAAGAGCGAGGATTTGAATGGGTCTGATCAGTTGTGCTGCTGTCATTCTATCGAGTCTGAAGGCAGGGGAGATCCCGTACAGAACGCAGCCGGAAGATTTTAAATAAACAACATGACAACATTTTCTTAATTGTGTTGCCTTTGCTAATTGACTAACAGTACTGCGCCAACAGGGTGACTTCTGAGAGAAGTGTTAAGATAGGGAAGGGATATTAAGGGGTTGCTTCATTAAACTTCCAAAAACTGAAAGAAAGATTCAGTTGTTTTCTCTCATTTCTTTACATTTGTATCTGATTGTAAAAAAACTCATTGTGGCATACTTTTCTGTTGAAGAAAAATAAACGTATCGTCCCCTCTACCTCAAACATCACACAACAAGTTTAGACATTTTTGGTCGAGCAAAAAACAAAATTATATTGGATGATTTTCACCATTATCTTCATCAATAAGGAGAAAGGCAAATGACCCCATGGTGTCAGAAATCAGTGGTTTAACAGACTATAGAAAGGGGCCTGAAGGGGGGATGTTGGCTATCACAGCTCAGCTAATTAATTCACACTCTTTGAAACTCAAATCCCTCACACGCAGCCAGTAAACACAGGTCGTCATTTCAGATGGATATGTTTCCTTTCCTTTGTCTCAGGGCTGTTTTCAATCTGCCAGGAATGAAGAGTAGTAATTTCGTCACGTTGCTTTAGGTTGGCGAACATTGACAGTTTTATTGGGGGAGACAGAGACATAATCAATAGGCGCCTTGGAGAGAGAAGAAAAAGTCAGCCTATGGTTTTTTCTCTTTCTTCTGGTTTGGATAGGATCCCCAAATTGCTGTCTTATGAGTCTGGCCTGCCAAATTCATTTGGTTTTATCAAGGACCTTTAACTCCCTGCTCACACAGCCGCCTCAAGCCAGGCGCATTCCAAATCCTACACCGAGCTTTAATACGCACGTTTCTACGCTGACATGAGGATGTAAACGCATGCAAGCATTTGCTCACTCACGCAGGCTTCTCACACGCACGGACGCACGTGTGACATAGACATATGCTATGTATAAGCATGCCATCCGTGCAGGGCAGACATGCATGCAGACCCACGAACTCTTCGGTGTGCAATTAGCTTAAAACACAGTCAAACTTGTGTCCTGATTTTATATTGTGGAAAAGCTTTTACAGCTTTCCGATTCTCACCAAATATACATTCCAATCACTTTCCTCTTTCTTTACAATCACTTTAAAACACCTACACTAGTGGGAATTGACCAGAGGTTATGTTTCTCTTTCCTCTGAGGTCACTGAAGGAATTAAAGGAACTGGCCTTTTGTTTCTGCTAAGTGACAGGTCCTTGTCAGTAAGTGTGTCTTTTTGCTGATAGCTTTTCACAGTAGTGTAATGGTGCTGATTTGTGAAGCAGAGCACAGACGGTCGACAAACTGCTACGTGACATTCAAAGGTGAGAGTTTGTGTGTTTGTACGCGTGCACACTCAAGCACCCGTTATCACCAGAGGGGATATCACCCTGGTGACACTCCCGCTGAGCTTCACACCTCTCTGAATAAAATGAGGAAACACTTGCAGCAAACTAATAAACTATATAAGTAAATGGACTCCTTAGAGCAAATAGGTTTAGGACAGCTGTGTGTCAGATCAGAGACAAACAAGCACGCTGCGTGGTTTGCGATGGCTTTCACGAACCTCGAGAGAGAATAAAGCCAGCGAGATTTGTGTGTGTGTGTGTTTTGAAGACAAAATATCCTTTCAGTGATAGAGATGTGTCTAAAACATTTGTCTTTTTCCTGGGTTTATGGCAATGTTTGCATTTGTGGTAGTGGTTAGGTTAGTTTAGGGTGTGTCAGGGCTTTGCCTGCATCACCCAACACCTTTGCATGAACCACAGAGCCAGTAGCAGGACAGTCAAGCATCCACCTATAAACCCCTTAAAATTTAAATTATTTAGACTAAACTGTATTTATGTTCAAGGGTTAAGGTTTTGTTTCCACTTTGATTTTTTATTTTAGAAAAAAAGGGCTTCAAGTTAAATCTGGAGCTAAACAATGCAGTGGATAATTTTTGTTTTGGGAAGTAGGATTTAATTCAGACATACATACACCACCTCATCAGCAGGTCAGGAGAACAAATGCGTATATGTGATGTGCATGCCAAGGTGTAGGTATCATAGAATTGTTTGTGAGTTCAGAGTCACACATAAACAAGGCACTAACCGACGCATGAAGAACGTCTCAAAAGAGTTTTAAAAAATTAAGCAGATGGTTACTCTCAGCGCATCAAAGCTTTAGGGCCAGATGACGCATTCCACTTATTCTTGATGAATCACAGAAACATTAAAAAATGTTGCAGCAGAAATAATTCCATATGCACGTAGGCTACTTTAAATTAATGCAACATGTTTTAAAACATTTATATTTGAAAGAAACAAAGCCAAAATGAGTTAAATGTGTTTAGACTTGCACTTACTATTTTTCCTCCTCTGTTTCACGCAAGTGATTGGAAGATTTGACAAAAAAGGTTGAATGTGTGACAATTTAGTTCAAAAAACGCCTTACTTGTGATGCAGTCCACTTTCTACTTCAAGGAATGTTGATTAAAAACAGAATCAAACGCTTGAAAACTTGACGTTGATGTCAGATCACTTTGTTATGGGAACTACATCCTAGTAAGTTTCATTCTTTGAGCAGGTTAGACTTTCAGCGTGTAGAGCAACTGGAGTAAAGCATGCATGTAAGAGAAAGTCACACTGAAGTACAGTATCAGTGGACTCTTAACAAGTCTTTCTGTTTGATCAACAAATATTTCTTAGTAAATAACAAAGTACAGGGTTTAAACAGGGTGGATCCTCTTTAAATCGTTGATTTGCAGCTGTTTTAATAAACAACTTAATAAATAAAATATACAGGGTCAGGAGATTTCATAAACAGAAGCAGACACAAGTTGTGGGCTTTTCTCGCCTTCCACCCTCTATTTCATGGCGTTGCCCAGGTATGTGCACAGGTAGAATAATCCCAGTGGCTGCCAACCTGACGAAAGTTGACTGCTCATCCCTGCAATTTTACCCTGCGAGGCAATCAAAAGCCATGAACACGCAGACAAGTGTGTGTATGTGTGTGTGTGTGTGTGTGTGTGTGTGTGTGTGTGTGTGAAATATGAAATGTAGTCGAAGTGCTACACGGTGATAATACAATGATTGAAGTTTTTCCACAAACTGCAGAAGACAAATAAACAGAGAGCTTCTGTCCGCTGCAGCTGCAACATCTGCCCGCATCATTCATACACTTATTCAAACTTTTTTCCTGCGCTGCACGCTTTCTTACCTCGGTTTCTCCTGGGGTTGGCTTGTTTCCTCCGTTTGCCCCGACTTTCTTCTGTCATCATCACGCCTTTTTTTGTTGTTGTTGTGTCTTTCTTTTGAATTTTCGTTTCAAAAAAGTTGTCCACGGGGGCAGCGGTGTAAGCGAGTGTGTGTTTGTCCTGAGCGCCTGCCTGAGAATGAATGGTGATGAGGCATCGCCTTCGGTCACAGCGGGACACTCAGACCTTGATGGGACTCCAGAGTTGCGGAGGCGACGAGCCGTGAGGAGGAGTGATGTCAGCAGCAGAGGCTGGCCCTGAGGTCAGGCTCTGGCATCGTGAGCTTACACCTTCCTCATTTGCGAAGTCGACAGTGTTGGAAAAGACCTGCACGCAAAGCACATGATCAATAAATACACCCGTTATACTTTCACACGTTATTGCCCCGAATTCGCTGAACGGAGAGCGTCCATGTATCTGCATGTTTCCCGGGAACACACTGAGCTACATGATCTTTTTTTTTTTGATTTTTTTTTTTTTTTTTTACGTGTAGCCTATCGCCTACAACCGAATGACTGCACGTGTGAATATAACTCATCGCTTTTGGTGATTACTCTCCAGTTGAATCAGTTAAGATATTCAGGGACAGTCAGATTGCTGCGCTGCGACTCATCGACTTGTTGATTTG
>OMLP01028597.1:9076-25201 GCA_900302685.1 Spondyliosoma cantharus | reverse complement strand
CCCCCCCCTCCTCGTCGTGTTTTATGGCCCGACTGTTATGCACGTCGCACCTGCGCTCGAGTACCCTGGAGAGGACCCCGTCCTGCGCCCCTATTCACCCCTGGATGGCTGTAGGAAGTGGTGCATCGACAGCCCTTTGTGTTGCAACCTGGACTGTAATCTGTTTTGCAACTGAAAAAAACATCCGAAATAAAACTCTAACGCGGCGTTCAGGACCCCCACCTTGGCTTTCTAGTGCCCCCCCCTCCACACTCTTTAGAGATAATACGAGCGAGCAGGGCAGCCTTTCACGGCGCATAATGTGTCCTGCTGTAAGAGTCTGTGTGCAGTAAACTAACTGGGATCTGACACAGTGAAACAGATTAGAGAGGTGAAAGACAGATTACCTGCACGGAACCTTTAGAGAAGAGATTAATGAAGTGATAAACCTAAATCCAGTGTTAATTAAAAAGTAGGAGTCGCTTGTGTTTGAGTTAAGATACATTAAAGGATTACATTGGTAAAACCCTTAAAGTATCTTAAATTCACATAAGTATCAAAAATACAAGCAAAGGTAAATAACATTTAAATAACATACATTTAATGTATGTACAGTATATACTAGATACTATGGGTCCACCGATTATTCCTGGCCTATTACTACAGATTAGTATTTGAATATTATATTCTATATATATTATCATTATTATCAAATTATTATTATTTTAATGTGTTTTTGTTTTTTATCCGACTGCCAATAATGCTGCATGCAATCTGCAAAGTAACTAGTAACTCAAGTGATCAAATAATAGTAGCATGAATAGTAGTGGAGTACAAAATACACTATTTGCTTCCAACCTGTAGTATAGTGGAGGTAAAGGTACAGTACAAGTACAATACTAGAGTAAACATACTTAGTTACATTCCATCACTGCCTATATCAACCAGGACGAGTCAATTCTGATTACGCAATGACTAAACTATCAAAGCACACCAGTGAACATCATCACATGAATAGGCCTGTTATAAGACTTCCAGATAAGTAGGGCTGCACAGTTAAAAAGAATAATTTTGTGCAAAAATCTGCGTTATGATGAAATACTGTAGCACTGCAGAGATGCCCTGGCTGACAAATCTTATCCTCCAGATGTAAGAAAAAAGAAATGTCACATCATGATTTAAATAATTTTTCAGAGAAAATGAAAATTGTCCAATAATCGCAATGTGACTTTTTTTTTTACCATAAGATGCTGCCCTACAGATTAGTTTAAAAATGTATTAAACAAGTCACTGCAAATTCATTGGTCCTTGTCTCTGTAGGCATATTATGAAACAACAGCTGACCTCATGCACAGCAGTCATAAAACTGACATAAGCATTACAGTGTGCATCATATATAATATGAACCAATTTAGTAGATAACTTAACAGCAATGAGTAAAACTCAAATCAGATTGTGTTGAATAACAGCACACACCCCCCTTCATTCCTTCACCGTCAGAACTGCTGGGGGTTTTTCTGTTAATGGATTCTGGAAGAGAAAGCATCCTGAAGGTGGGGAGGGAGCTGCGGGCCAAAGAAAGACAGGGACAGAAGGGGTCATCACGGCTCTTTGTGGTGGGATGGATAGAGGAGAGGGAGGAGAGGAGGTGGACGAGGAGGGGGCAATATACTTTGCTACAGATGAGGGTCACAGAGGTGCAGAGGTGCTTCAGAGGTCCTGGGAGCTGATTTTTTTTTTTTAAGTTATGCTCATATATGTCTACAAAGTGCTAGGGCTGCAGGTTAGGTGGAAATGTTTTTTCGTTTAAAATTCCAAAATTTCAACTGATTTAAACCAGACTGTAACTTTCTCACTCAGGCCCGATGTGTATATATGTATAGTATATAATTGTAACTTGTTACATGCATAGTTTTGTGAGGTTTTTTTGTTTATTCAAGCTTACAAAAAATGTGCAGCGTTGCACTTCTTTTGATGGGTCTAACCGCTCAAATTTAAATAAATCAACCACAGCATAGCTCTCTTAATTTACTTTAAAACCTGCAACAACTGTACTCCTATGCATTTCTTTTGGATATGTTAAATAATGCATAATTTAACAGTTTATTCATTTGATGTTTGATGTGCTATGACTAAGATTGTTGGATGTTTGTGCGCAGCCTTGTTTTGGTTTAACAGTTGTGCGGCTTAAAATAAGGACACAGCAATGTTGTGGTGTTATAGTTAGAGCTTTCTACTGTCTTGTTAAAACTACCTCTACACACACACACACACACACACACACAGTAACACACAAGGAGGAGCATGGAGGAAGCAGTCCCACTGGGGTTTTGTCCCTGACTGTGGTCTATGGGTTCAAAGCTTCTTGCATGGGGAGGAGAGCCCTTAAACAGCATATTAAGCAGGAGTTAATTATATGCCAACCTAAGTGACAAAGGAAAAGAAAAGCCTCCCTCTGAATGGCAAGACAAGAAAAGAGAAAAGTCATTATGCTGCCCACTTCTTTGCATTTGAAAAACTCTGTTCTTATTTTGGCATTTCCATTTGTAACTCAACAGAAAAGCGAGATCACATTGTAGAGAGTCGACAACGCGATCTCTGCATCAGTACTGTCTGACTTTTTATATCCGAGTCTAATGCAAACCTGATGAAGAGTAGTTTAAAAATGCACACACATGCACACTAACACTCACACTCACTCTCTGATTTTGTGCAAAAGAAGCTTCGGTCATTTAACATAACAAATGCTTTGGCCTGAGGCATGAGACAAGACAGTGTTTAGCAAATGTTCATTTTGAAGAAAGACGTGAAGGTCAAATGTGCTTATATCTAAACGTATGCAACTGTGTCAAACAAGAAGTTAAGGTGCATACAATCTGAACTAGGGGTCAACTGATATGGCTTTTTCTTGTGACATGTAACCAATCAGATAGTGTTGTGGGCGGGACATTGAGTGCGACCAAAGAATGGGGACTACAGACAGAGAAAGGATGCTGCGTAACAGCCAAAGTCGCACATTTTAAAATGAATTGATTACATCCACTAAGGACGTTATGTTTTCGCCCATGACCATTTGTTGGTGGGTTTGCTGCTTTGTCAGGAGGCTTACACAAAAACTACAGAACGGATTTCCATGAAACTTGGATGAAGGATGGGTCTCAGCCCAGAATAGAGACCATTAACTTTTGGTATATCTGGATAAAGGGACAGAAGCAGGAATTTTCCTTCACTTTCCCTCAACATTGCAATTTTTAACATCTGTTGAATTCTCAGGGAATAATGCATGGATCTTGATGAAAAAAAAATCTGGACTACTTAGGTGGCTGGTATCTATAAATGAGTGAACTTAAATTATGGTTTGGCAGTTATCTGTGGTTTGAAATTTAGAGTGATACAGGGCTACCGAGTGTGACATGGGATTAGGCTTAATTGAATTTAAGGATACAGTTGGCCCTTGGCGGAGGTATGTGCTCTACAGAGTGCCATTCTTATTGTATAGGCAATCAGACACAAAAAAACACTGAAACTGACAATCGGAAAAATTAGGAACAATGGGCCCAGTAATCAGCCAGGCCAAAAATCAGTCTGTCACTAGTCTAGCAATAAACAAATATAACAAGCCTGCTCTATATTTACCTCAATAATTGGTTCTAGAAAGCATACTTCTGATGATAAATGATCACAATGATTTTAATGTGTTACACATGTGTGATGTACCTTTAATCTGGCACATCTAAAGTGTGACTTCGTTAAAATTGACTAAGGTGTATAGAGCTATAGTAGCTGTAATATAAGATGTTTTCCCGGCAAAAAAACCCCCCATCTGACCTTAATGTAGAATTATTGTTTCAAATAACAGATGTGGATATGCCAGATCGCACATCAGTAGTCCGTCAGGAGAACTTCCCCTCGCCTTGGAGCAAATGAGTCAACGTTAGCATCACTGCCAGGCTGTAGTGGCTGCCGTGAGTCTACAGCGCCATGCCACAACACCACAATGCCAATATAGTCCAAGCGCACTGGGGCCCCTGAGCCAAAACGAGCCAACACTGTAAAAAGTAATGGTGGGGGATACCATTTCACAAATATTACATTACAAATGTTACTGAAAGTAATCTTTTGAAGCATGATGGCAGATTAAATGGTGGCGTTAGCACACGACAATCCGTTTTATAAAGTGACGAATGTAAGGGACAAGAAGTTGAAAAAGCAATTATATTCTAAGAGTATTTTTAATATTTGAGTGTCTTGCCACTTACCATAGTGGTGTTCAACTCGTCCGGAATTTTTAAAAGTATGCTTGAAGTCATTTGACCTATTATTTGTTTAAAGTTAGAGTTAACGCTAGCTATTTTAGCTATCTTCGCTTGTAAGAAGGCACGTAGCAGATGTGGGCACTGTTGCTATGGTTACTGAGAGTTTCTTGGACCGGAAATATGTTTTAAACCCCAGGCTGCCAAGACATGGATAATTAATAATTGTACTCATATTACTAATATTTTTTTATCACTAGCTATAGTTATTATTTAATTGTAATTGTGCGGATTAGGGTTAGATTTGTTGCCATGTAGTTGAAGTAAGTATACATACAGTAATGGTCCTAAACCTGGCGGAGGGATACTTCAAAATAAATCCGAGGTCATAAGGTTATTGAAAGGATGAGAGAGGGAGAGGAAAAAATAGGCCTGTTAACAAACCTAATAAAATTGGGTTTATTTTTTTATGGTCCTTTCTCTAATTTTGCTTCAATTTGAGGGGGGAAAAACACTCTATGGTTGCACTGCTCATAACTCACTTCCACACCACCATATCCTATGATGTGAGGTCATAAATACACATGACTTCACTTTGAATAGTCACACATAGAAAAAGATTGGGAACCACGGTTGCACAAGATATGAAACAGTATCATGGGTATGGACATTTTTTGCTCTCATTTCTTCTCCAAAATTTACCACCACTCTCTTATTTGATGCCTTTTTGAAGTACCGATGCAGTGTTGATAATATTTTATGAGCAAGAGTTGTGTAGTTTTTCTTTCTTACAGCATTCGGTGGCCCTCTGTGCCAATCCCCACTGACCACAGAAAGCCCGTCCAGGCACTGATGTCACCAAGAGCAGCCATTTTTAATGCTAATTCACTTACTTAACTTCAGCAGCCTAGCAGATGACTGAAGCTTATAACAGGCTTCAGTGGCAGGCAGGTCTAAATCATAGTCATAACAAGGGTTTTTTCCAATTATGGAAAGGACAGGAAGAAGGATGATTTAGGGTTGATGTCCTCTGCTTGGTCAGTTGGCCAGACTATCAACAATTTGGGGGCATAATGGCTTTGGATCACCATTTTTCAGGATATAGATAAACTGCTTACAGTGGTGTTAGGCTAGGTAGAGTGTGCAGCATCCAAGTTATGCAAAAGGAGCTTAAGTTGAAGTGAATGACAAAGAAAAACTGTTTATTTGGGCTCCATCTCAGGCTGTGCTGCTCTCTATTGGAGGAAAGCAGTCATTGCATGAAACAGAAACATGTTATCCAGCAGAATGAACCCACACCTTTACAGGGAAACTTGTTTTATGGATTTTTGTCCGATCATCCTTAAATTACAATGATGTAACATGGATCAAAAATAAAACCTCACTGATGTAAACATATATAGATATGTGTGATGTAATAAAACGCAACAGACATGAAAAGAAAAGTTTGACAAACATTCTGCATCCATCCCACTGAACATGTTTATTCATAAACTGGTAAAATATAGCACATTTGTATAAAAATGTAGAAAATTGTACACAAAATATAACACTTGGCTTTTGTCTATTATAGTTAATGCTACTATTATAGCTTTCTGTTGCTAAAGGTGATATTCTTTTGCCAGCAAAAAAGTCATAATGAAGGATGACAGTTATAAAAAAAAAAAATCAACAACAACACACACACATAGAAGGCAACGTCCGTAAGGTTCATTAATATAAAAAGATAATTTTATACAAAAGATCTCATACATTCTAAAGAACAGCACTATCAGTCAATGTTCATGTCCTTATTGCTAGTGTTAGTGTTGTGTTAAAATAGACTATTTGTGCATCTTTTCTCAGTCATTTTAAGGTGTCTTTGGTAGGTTGTACACTTTTTCCAAAATGAAGAAATGTTCATTCCCGCTAATGCTTAGTAAACTTTGAAGTGACGCTACTATTTCATTCTGAAAAGTCACAAAAAAATGCTTCAGCAATACTTTATTAATGTGGCCTTATTGAGTCTAACTGTGCTCATGTGTGTTCTTGAATGACTATTAAAAACAAAATACTGTGATGATTTTTTTTTATTGCTACCATAATGAGGTTCATGTGAAGAGTCATAAGAGACAGAGACCTTTCCACACAGTGCTGTAGTCAGTGCAAAGCCACAGTGTAAAATTAGTTCTCCTACCAAGAGCTGCAGCCTTCTTCCATATGATACAGCTCATACAATAGTTGCACCGAAGTACCTCAGTGTACACATATTTGTATTTAACACAGTGGCAGCAAGTGATAGATTTCCTGCTTGTTGACCCCCTGTCCTGAATTAGTAATGCAGAATTTTCCAAATAACTCCTCTTTGGGATTAGAGCCAAAGTGCAGCAACACTGTACTATAAATGTACCTCAGTTTCTCAAATATCAAAGTCCATTACTGATCTGTTAGCAGATACGAACCAGCTGACTCTGGTTTCATCAAAAATAGCCGTAATCCTCAGCTAAATCATGTCGTGTCGGATTAATGTTGAGCGAAGACATTATGTTCGAATATATATGAGACATACTGTAGTAAAGAGGGGATTTGTTACACACATTTTATAATTGAGCATTATGCATTATACCCCATGTATGTACCTTAGAAAGAGCACAACCCTTTCTGTTTTTTGCAGTTATAAACACCATTGAAAAAAAGTACACAGCTGCTTTAGGAACACTTACAGTAAACATGTGGAGTGCAAACTCTCTGTCTGGAAAGGCATTTACAACAAAAATGTAATCTGAACACCAAAGATTCAAACACAAGTCCTGAGTGTCTGTGTGTAGGCTATGTGTGTGTCTGCGACTGCATTATTTGCATGTGTAGGAATACTGATATGCCACTATAAAGAGTGTGTTGTTCATGGACGAATTCCCAAGCAATACAAATTAATATTTAGTAGCACCGAGAAATTATTTCTCCATTGCTAAAAAAACATCTTTAATCTTCACCCCAGCTCTTAAAACAACCTTCTTACACTCCCGTCTGAATATTGGCCTTCAGAATCCAAGCAATCACAAGACAGGGGACAATTTATCCACTGTCTCATTGTCATATACACAACATATATAAATGTATATAAAACCTATTTACATGCATCCTTCTCTGCTCCACTGTTGCCACAGCCCTATGTGACTGGAATGCCTGTTTGGAAAAAGTTCAGTATCAGTTTCATATCAGGCATATAGCTCTGCGTCCTATAGCAAGGCATAGAAAAATACCAAGTACCAAGGCAGCGAAGGAACAATACAGTGAGAAAGGTTGATCAGGCACCTTTGGTTTTAAGGTTTTGGGTGGGGACTTAATTTTGAAATCTGTGATGGGTTTGCGTTAGTAGCTTAGTCTCAACTTGCAAACCAGAATGCATTACAATTCATCATTATTCCTGTTACATGGTTAGGGTTAGCCTTGATTCATGCCTAGCCCTAACCATAACCCTGGGTATCCAATAGCAACAGACCCCAGCCTTTTCAGGATCCTGGCTCGAACAAGGTTTAATGTGTTGGGTTTAGGCTGATTGGGATGTATAAAACAGCGAATGCGAATGATCCACTACAGGAAATAGTAAATTCAAAAGTTTGTCTATCGTACCCTAACTGGGCTTTCTTGCAATGTACCAGGGAAAATCACACAAGCAACTGGACTCCAGGCTGGGTACCTCTGGATGCTTGGCTACATGCATTTCCATTTGGGACCTCAGTTAAAACATTAAGAACTTGCTTAGACCTCTACTTGATTGTGTCCGGGAAAAGATGTCCTCTTTTAAGACAGTGTGTTCAGGTATTTATTCTCCCCAGCCAGCGAGGTAAGCATAGACGTCATGTCACCCACAGCCATGTTGGACAGGCCAGAGCCTGCAGCGAGGCTGACAGAAGTCTGTGGGGTGGTTAGACGGGATGAGGCCTGTGAGGAAGAACCCGGTTGTCCCTGAAGGGGATTGTTGACTGGGCTGAAGGAGGAAGGCTCAGCATCATCAATGATAGAGGTGAAGTCTATGCGAGCATTGTCCAGGTCAAGGTTTTCTAAGGCATTTGAGATAGGACCAGACTGAGGATAGGGTGCAGACTTTGTGCCAACTGTTGGGTCCAGGTTGGACCCCATAGTGTGCTGCTGGTTGAGACAAGGTCCGTTTTGGGGGTCAATGTGTTTCTCCATACCCATGTTTATCTGACCCGAGTAGTACATGTTGTTGTTATTTGAAGGAGAGAACATTTCATTTTGCGGGTGCTGTGGATGCTGAACCGGAGGAAGTCGGACTGCTCGTCTGGGGCTGGTAGTGGAGTGGACAGGGCTGAGGTGGGGTGGGCTGCCCAAGTAGACTCCTCCTACCTGTGATAGGCTGTTCTGACGGCTGAGAGGTTTCCGTCCCTGAGGAGGCCTGGGGACCACCATCTCCTGGCCATAACATGAGCCTTGGAGCTGCTGGTCTTTAGGTGTCACAGAGCTGTGGGACGGAGGGCTCATGACCAGGTTCTGGTTGGGGTAGGATGGATAGGTCTGGCTGGAGTAAAGATTCTGGTTTTGGTGCTGTGGACTGTGCTGCATCATTGCTGTCTGGGCACTCATATCCATGTTATCAGACAGAGGGGGAGGTTTTATTCCACTCTGCTGTTGCTGTTCTTGTTGCTGCTCCCACATGAGTGCTTGCTGGGACTGCACATAGTTCCTCACCATCATCTCCTTCACCTGCATCATGGGGGTTTCTGACCTCTGCCCTTCTGCTAGTGAAGTTCCAGCACAGCCCAAGCTCAAGCCCCCACCACTGGGGAAGGAGTTCTGGTTCTGCCCCTGAAAGTCACAGCTGGGGTTGTTTGAGTTCCTCATCATGACCTGGCCTGTCTGTTGTGGGTAACCCTGATTCTGCTGGAGGAGCATCCGCTGCTGTTGGAGTTTAGCACTTTGACAGGCATCTCCACCTCCCATCCCAGGGTGGAACTGCTGCTCAGGCTTGATGATGAGTTTGTGGGTTCCATCGGGACTGTTGTAGAGGGCTTGCTGATTGTTGAAGTGGGTCGGTGTCTGTTGAGGCTGCAGGGTGGGATCTGAATACGGCATTCCTCGCTGGTTCTGGAGACCATGGCTGGAAGTTTGGATTTGGCTGTGGGTATCACTCCAAGTGCCTCCAGCATCACCACCCTGACCTATGCCAGGGTAATGAGGGCCTGAGGGACTGAGCTGGCAGGTGCTCATACTGTACTCGGCCTGCTGGAGAAGTGTATTAGACATGCCCTCTGAGTGAATGGGCCTTGCTTGACCTATTGAATTTCCACCAGCTCTGGAAGGGACTTCCCCTCCCTGGTTCTGGTAGTGCCCCTGCAGGTAAGCCTGGTCGGGGCAGCTCAGCGAGTCATGGCTTGGGGACAGTTGGTTTGAAAGAGGACCTCCACCTCCGACTCCTCCAAGAGTTTGATGCTGTTGCTGGTATCCCATGAAGCTTCTCTCTCCAGGAGGCATCATCAAGGAACGATCCCTGGCATCAACAGGGGCAAGGTGGGGCTCCATACCCATAGCCTCCATCATTACATTCTCTGTAATGCTAGGTGGACGAGGGGAGTACATGTGGCGGGCGAGACTGGAGTCAGAGCGGTGTTGCAGCGCATTCCTTCGGCCCATCATGGCGACATTGTTAAGGCTATTAAAGCGCTTCGGGAGAGCTTGTGGATCTGCCACTGATCGAACCGGGTCACTAGCTCGCCTGCTATTGTTACCCGGAGCCTGGTGAGGGTAGATAACACCAGTACCATACTCTGTGTTGGCACTGTGTCTACGTGGACCAACTTGTTGAAGGAAAGGAGGCAGAGGTTGCCCCTGGTACTCACTTAGAATACCTCCTCTTCTGCCAGGAGTAGCTGCCTGCTCCATATTGGGTAAAGGAGTGGGTGGTGGTCCACCAGTTGCTGCAGCATATTTGGCCTTTAGGCTGTATTGCTGGGCTGGTGTTAAATTAGGAAGACCAGGCAATCCTCCTCCAGGACATGGAGCTCCTCTGCGATTGGTCTCAGGCGAGAGGGGGTCTCCTCCACTCTGCTCTGGGCCAAGAAGGTGACATCCTCCCCCTGGTGTTCCTCCCATTTGTGAAACGTCACTGGAACGCCGGCTGGACAGGTAAGGAGATACCATGGATGACCTACGGCTGACGGTATATGCAGAGCTGAGGCTGCTGGTGCCGCTTCCTCTCCTGTCGCTAGAAGAACAGCCAATCGCCGTGCCACTTCCTAACTCGTGATTGGACAGCTCCATAACTCGTCGATTTGAGAGGAGTGGAGAAGGCGCACACATTCCCATACTCTCCCCTGGACCTGAAAATGTACAACCAGAAGGTGGAAACAGCTTAGAAACAGTTAAACAATACAAAGCAAAAGAAACTTCGCTGTCCCACTCAAATTGTCCCTGAATGATTTATCAGTCATAGCTTGCTTTTCACAATTTATTTTTTCACAATGTATTAATTCTGCCCACAACAGACCTCAGAATATGATTTTTTTTTTAATTGTTTTTATCAAAGTACATACCAGGGAGTGCGGGTAGCTTGTTATTGCCACAGCGGGCAGGGGGGGTTGGTCTGCGGATTTGCTTCAGCTTGTCGATCTTTAGGTTCTCCAGCCTCTTCAAAGCTTGTGCTGACATTCCCATTGTTCCTGCTACACTTCCTGGCTCTCCTCCTCCTCCTCCTCCTCCACCTCCAACACCATCCTCCAGTGCTGTGAGATCCTCCAGACTGCCTGCTGCATTCAGGTTCATCTCCACCCCACTGTCATTGTTGTTGGCGCTCCCCAGTGGAGAACGCTCACTACTGCAAGATGACTGACCTCCAGGGCTTGGCTGGGATTTCTGAAAGAAGTTATGTAATATATTGTCATCTTTAATGGCCCCAACCCCAAGTTGCAGAGATGCTAAGTATACTTGATTCATTCCTTATGGCACGAAAAACAATGGAAATTGTGCTTTTAATACTGGAGCTTTATATATTTTCTTATATTCAAAGGACCTTGCATCACTCACCAGAGCTGTCTCAGGAGCCAACAGTTTGCAGTCCTCCCTGCGTGTCTCCTCTTTCTCCAGCAGCAGTTCAGAGCTCTGGCCTCCAGGAGTCATTGCTGAACCGGGGGGTCGAGGTCCTGTGTCTCCACGATGTTTCTTGGTGATGTGGGCTTCAGGGCCGTGCACTGTCTTCACGTGTTTACGCAAAGAGCTCGGATCTGTGTACCGTTTAGTGCAGCCGGGGATCTTACACACATAGGGTTTCTGTTAAAGAGCACACAAAATCTTTGAGTTTACATCCAAATTCACTTTATTGTAAATTTTCTGATAGTGAAAAGGTCTCACATATGTAGTAGTTTACCATTCTTGGCCCAGTATAAATCAATTTCAGTGTGTTTTTCTAAACACATCAAAAATATTGCCGATAGCATGGATCTCTAAATTACTTTTATTATTGAATTATTTTTGTAGTAACCAATGTAATAACAAAATGTAAATGATTTCTCTGTAGTGATCAGTGGTGTTCATTACAGTACCTCATTGGAGTGTGTTCGGTTCTGGTGCTTGGCTCGGTCTGAAGCGTTTGAGAAGGCTTTGTTGCAGCCTTCATGTTCACACACGTATGGTTTCTCTCCAGTGTGAGAGCGCAGGTGGGTTTTCAAATTCTCCAGGCGAGAGTAGGCCTTATTACAGCCTTCAAACTGAAATGGAAATATACAGATCGGTTTTAAAACAACAAAAAAATCGTAATAAAGAGCCTTACCTAATAAACAAAACAGAAATACCAAGTCTATGAAAGCTCTGAGTCTATCATCTTACAGTTGTACTGTATTTTAGACCCAGTGCATTTAGTGTGGGTACAAGAGCTTTATTAAGAATTATTATCCATTTTCCCCCCTTGGATTGATGATTTGACAGGCTTTGTTAAACTTGAAAGGCTATATTGAAACAAAAATACAGACATGCTCTGTAAAAGGGAGATAAGGTGGGGTTCCCCCAGAGCTGCCACCTGGTAGTGAAGATACATTAGCAGTATTTCTTAATTCTTATTTCGTTATCAGTAACTGTCTGTTGAAGCGAGTAATCATGATACAGATGACTAATGAAAAATGTGACAATGCAGACAGGTTCGAAGCTTTTGGCAATTTTGTGTCCGCAGGTGTAAAAAATCTAAATGACAGAGACAGAAACAACAACATCAGAGAAAGACACAGAGAGAAGGAAAATATACAAACAGGTACTGAAGATGAACTCACAGTGCACTTGTGTGGCTTCTCTCCTGTGTGCCTGCGCATGTGAACCACCAGCATGTACTGGGCTTTGAAAGGCCTCTGTTCTCGGGAGCACTCCTGCCAGTGACACACAAACTCCTTCTTTTCTCCGTGGATGTGCTCATTGTTGATGTGCTGTTGAGAATACAGACAACAAGATCCTTTTAAAGTGATTTTGTAGATACATCTTTGATAAAAATGCTGCTTTTTTTCCTCTCTAATCTGCAATATCCATCACTGATCTATGTCTTACGTGAACTAGCTGGTCTTGTGTGTCAAACTCCTTGTTGCAGCTCTCCCAGTGGCAGTTAGTTTCATAGATGGCCTCTTGTTCAATCTTCCCGTCCTCCTTGTCCAAGTCATCTCTGCCATCCAGTAGACCCAGGAGAGGGTCCTGATGAAACATATGTGTGCAGAAAATGGTGTGAAAACATATAAGAAATGTGACTTTTAATTCTATCGACAAATGCCCGAAAATAAAATATAAACATGTCAAGGTGAAAACTGCTTATAGAGTAGGAATGTACCTGAGTGCCAGTGGATGAAGGACTGGCCACATCTCCCTCTGACCTCTCCTCCAGGCTCTTCACATTCATGCCATCCATCACACCTCCCAGGCCTGGCTCTGTCTTCAGCTACAAAACAGAACACGCACCTTATGTCACCTTCTTGTCTTTGTCTATTTAATTCATATTCATACAACTAACATGGATTTTAGATCTCCCACCCATCCTTTCCATCCCACGTGTCAGAAGCAAACAGTTCATTGATGCTGCTTTGTAAAGTGAGAGAGACGTCTTACAAGTCCATGCTTGGGTGGAGCGAGGAGCCGAGGATTGTGGGGAGGTAAGCGGGAGGCTTGGCAGGGACCTGGTGTGTGTCCACCCAGAGGCGTCCCTCCGCCTCCTCCATACATGGAACCTTGTTGCCTGGATTGGCAGTTTATATTGCTGGAATAGCCGAGGGACGGGCTGTGGAGAAACATACATAACGACAATATGTCAACACTAGCAGAATAAAGGCTGATGGAACTGGTGGCTTTAGCTGTTTGAAAGCAGAACATTATAGAGTGTGCAGCAGATACTAGACTCAATACCTTGAATACTAGACCTACAAGTCTGAGGTAATAAACATGGATATTGCTGACTTTTACATGTCAAATTTTGCGTATTTGAATAAAAATTAGAGAGTTGTCTGACCTCATGGCGCTCACAGAGAGATGGCCGTAAGAACTGGCACCGTTGGGGTTGCAGCGAGCGTTAACAAAGGCCACCAAGGAGTTTGGTGATGTCCGGATCACTGTCTGCAGGTCAACACTGGCATCAGACAGAGGGGAGATGGACAAAGCCCTCTTTTTACTCAGCTTCAGCATGGAGCGAGGTGTGGAGAACCTCGAGCCTAGAGGGGAAAAGAGGGCAGTGAGAACAGGAGGGTTAGCTTTGATGATACCAAATCCTTAGAGACATTTTTTTAATTTAAATTCAAATTTAACAATGATATATAAATTGATATCTTACCATCGCCTGAGCCGATCTGATCAGAGCCAGGCTGAATCTGGCAGAAGTTGTGATGGGAGGACATCATGTTGTTCTGGTTACAGTAGGGGGTGCTATTTCCACCTGTTGGACATTAAAGCAGACAGAAACATTAAAGCGTAGCACTGCAAAGATCCACAGTAACACCTTTTAAACAAGTGAGCACATGTTGAAAAAATCTCAACTACTCATCATGTCTAATAACTGCCAATTGGTTCAGCAGAAAAGGACAGCTACTTGGGGTTGGCCACATGAAGATCATGTCATTTAAGTTTCAAGAAAGGCTGTACGACAGATGTAGGTTTTCTGTAATGAGAAGTAAGAAACAGAGACATGTGTCCAAGGTGGGAGAGTCCTCTTTCTTCTTGAGACAAAAGAGACAATATAGCATATATAATCTGGACAGCTAATACGATCAAACTAGACTACATTTGAAAAATGTGTGTTTATATTATAGCTACACTGTCAGAAATAACTTACATTTTTGATTATATCTTTAGAACATTGCAATTCTAGAATGATCAGAACTGCCTTATTAACTCATGAAAAGCTTGTCTAATAATGGGGGTTCTCGGACAAGAGCTACAATTTGTGTTACAAGAGCAAAAAGTCCTCCGTGTGCCCTTTAATTAAAAAAAACAGCAGCTACATAAGATAAAATAAGCAGCATCCCACATGTTGTACATTACGCATAGTGAATCTGTAGTTTTTGCCAGTACTGTTTCTTTAATGCTAACTGGACCAACTGTACATGCTGAATATGCTAAATGAACTTTTATTTGCAGTGAAAATTTTCTGAGACGTCTAAAGAAGAAAATACATATTTGTGGAACTCATATTTTTGTGTCTCCATTCGTTTTTTTTTCTTCCGTCATTTTGAAGTAATCCGAAAGTATTTAAATTAGATTACGTTACTATATGCTTAGTGTGCCACCATCTACTTCACTTCTCCTTAAGTTGACTGAATAACCTTGATTAGTCGAACCTGTGGCAGAGACATTTATATCTCAGCGGTACAGCCGGCCTCCTGCTTCCCATTGTAGAAATGTGGGTAGCCTCTGTTTCAGTCTCTCAGGTGTCTTTAAGTCCAAATCAGTAGCAGCTGTGAGATTAAGGAGATGTAAAAGATACTCTGACTCACACTCTGTGGGCGGCATGCCCCTGTGGCCCATCATACTATGCGGCGGTGGGGCCTGAGGGGGCCTCATATATTGATCCATGCAGTGGCCGATCCCCTGTCCTGGTCCTGAGCCATGAGTCATACTGGGAGTCATGGGGTTGTACATAGTTCTGCAGTCCTGGGGAGGGCCGTTGAGGAGCGGAGCACGCAGTGAGGACACATCACTGTAGAGAGACTGGTCTGATGGGACTAGGCTGAAAAATACAAAATAAACACGGTTATGAATGAGGAGAAATAAAGTAAAATGTATTAATTCAGCACGCTTTTAACACATCATACAAAGTGATTTACCATCAACACAGCAAAGAATAAATAAAAGAGAAAGGGAAATAATCTTATTAATGTGAAAAATGGCCACGGCAAAATGCCACGATTGGAGCGGTAAAAATGGATAATAGTGCTTTTCTTTCTTCAGTAAATGCCAAGGCATCAGATAAGCAACACATGCAAAACGTGGATGAATGAATAAATAAACAATCGAGATCAATGAATATTTAAAGTATTATAATTTTTCTGTGTTTGTTTAAAAGAGCTTTTTACAAGGTGGCCGACTGAGGAGCTGAAAGTCTCTGCTCTGTCCTCCTGTGACTTCTCGTTCTCTCCACTAGATGGGGTATAGCCCCTGTCCTGGTCTACGCTGTGGAAACTTACTCATTTGGGTTTTCCCCTACCAAACTAGAGAAGGGAAGCTTCATTGGAACTTTCCAGTCTTCACATAATTTTCAGTGTTTTCTCTGACCTTTCTTTAGTCTCACTAGTTAGTTCAAAACCTGTCCCTTCTGTCCTTTCTCTCTTTCTCCCAGTCCCCTTTCGCTCCTCTCCTAAAGGGGCAGACTTCATCTATCCACCTTCTCCTAAGTCGTCCTTTCAGTTCTTTAATTCTTTCACCACGACGTGTATTCCAC
>OMLP01028594.1:7901-19193 GCA_900302685.1 Spondyliosoma cantharus | reverse complement strand
CTCAGCGATGAGCCAGAAAGCTAACGCTATGCTAGCAAGATTCAAAGTCAATAACATTGCGTACGGTTGACAAACAGTAAATATAATTTGACAGTATGTTAAACGATAAGACTAGCTAGCTAACCAGTCATGTCATTGTCCCCAAATCAATATCAAGATTTTCATGAACAAATTATCGGCCGTGTGTAACGTTACTGTGGCCGCAGCCTGAAGTAGAGAGTTGAACAGCGAACGGGATGTGAGATTATTCGCTTATGTGATACAAAATATCAGTAAATTTAGAGGGGAAGTGTGTTTCTGCAGCTTGTGTGTTACAGTCGCCATCCTGTGGTGTTCAGAGGAAAAGGCAACCACACAAGTCTGCATCTGATCACAAACGTTAGTTTAATAACATAGTTGCTACATTGTGATTCGCTTGCGAAACTATGTATCGACTGACCGATATAATTCCGACATATTTTAAAAAGGTTTTTAAACAAGGTTTATTTTTACAGTGGCCCTCATATTTGAAATTTCTGTGACAGAAAAAAAATACAGGCGGCGTATTGATCTACTATTTGATGACGCTGTGATCAGTCAGCGGGCAACCTGCCGGGTTAATGCCCTCCTCCCAGCCAATCAGAATCAAGCATTCTTAAACAAAGTAGAATAAATAGTCTTATCCTTATTATTACTATTTATTTATTTTTGCCATTGATTGATTGGACAGTCAAAGAAAAAAAAAAGTGTAAATCTTTTTATTTCTTTTTGAACCCCATTTAAATTATTGATGTTGTCAGGTATATTTCTTCATGGTCTATAAAGTCATACTACTGGTATCTACTGGTACTACTGGTGGTCAGTGTCAGTGCTCCATGCTAAAGGCCTGCTAATCATAACCCCCACCCCCACCCTCGGATCATCACCAGCCCTCCGCTCAGTCCTGTCATGTCCTGGTCAAACAGTGTTGAAGACGGACGCTCGGTGAACACGTCAGCGCAGTCGCCACTAATGTTTATGCCGCTATACTGTAAACGCTCCCACGTAAACGTCAGCTTTCATGAGTCAACAGCACGCTTGAGCTATAGGCAAAGTGCTGAAATATTGATGGGCAGATGAACAGATGAAAGAGAGAGGCGGCAGGAGATAGAGAGAGAGAGAGAGAGAGAGAGAGAGAGTTATATTTAGTATCACAGTCTCCCCGGGATCTTCAAGCGGGTGTATTTTTGTCTGACTGGAGAGGTTGAATGCAGCTTTTGTTTTATTTTGAGTGATGCTACGATGAGCACTCGCATGCTGTCTGCCCGCTGCTCACTTTAATCTTAAATTCTTTTTTTTTTCCACCAGGCATGTTTTCGGGGCAACTTTGACAGGCGACCACAGCAGTGGAATACTTTGAATTTAATGAAGGCGTACAGGACAATGGTGGTGCGGGGAAATGCAATTGCCAGAATAAATGTCGGCAATGTATAGTACATTTACACAGAACCTTGGATGTGTTGAAACTTTCTTATTTCTTTATGTTGCACTTTACATTTCTTGCAGTTAAATTTGATCATGTTGCAGTGCTGTTCTTATGGTCTGGTTAAGTCACAAAAAACATTTTGGGCTGGAAACTGTTTTGTATATATGTCAGTATGCAGTGTTTCCCACAGAATCAGACTTTGATTGTGGCAGTGGATGTCCAGCTGGGGTTCCATGGACTATTGGCGACTTTTGCAGTTAAAAAAAATAGTAAAATTGCATACAAGTGTACTAGAGGCTGCTGGGAAGTAGCATTTCTAATAATTAAATTGTGTGGATTTGGATCAATGCATAGTCTTTAATACTCGCTGATATCATTTCCAGCATTTTAGGCTGTATCTGAGGCAATTACGATACTGGTATCTCTATCAGAACAAGCCGATTTTATACTGCATAACCATTTATTTTGCATTTCCTTCATGAACACAGGTCGTGATCATGTCACAGGTACAGCATTTAACAGACATGCTCATTGTGACATGTTTGTAGGATATTTGTGCGTTTCACATACACACTGTATGAGTACTCAATGACTACTTATGCAGCCGCTTTGGCAGAAATTCAACTAGGTTGTTAAAAAATGCCAAAGGTTACCACATTGTTTCATATCAGTAATCAGTAATATCTCCTCTCTGTGCAAAACAGAGATTTTCAAAATCTGCCTTTTGTCTTGACCCTTGGACCCTCTGTGTAAATGAAGGCGACAGTGGCTGGCAGGGATTCATATGTCTGTCTGCCCCTCCGCTCCCCCCTGGCCAACGCTGACTTCACCGACTTAAAGTGATGATGAATTATTCAAATTGGGATGCCTGGAAATTTTTGATAGGCTATTTTTAGCCCCGGAAATCTGGTTGGTTGCCAAAAGCTATGGGTTTAGAAGGTTTCCCCGAGTGAGCTGGCTGTCATGTCACAGCGAGCTGTATAATGAGGATGGGGAGGAAGTCTGTGTGTTTGTGTGTGTGTGTGTGTGTGTGTGTTTCTGTGTGAGCAGGGGAGACGGTGATGGAGAGAACGCGGGGAACAGCAAATCCTCCTGTCATGTGGAAACGCTTCTGTGTTTTGTGCTCTGTCTTCGGTGAGGAGTCGGGCATCTGTTTTTTCGGCTCCTCGGCCCTCCTGTCAGTTTGTTGATTCTAAATTAGCGGCGAAAACAATTCATTGAAACCCATCCTTTCAGCCGAGTGAGTGACAGCAGCGCTCCTCTCTTGCTTTGTCATGTGTCTGCACTAAAAAAGAACAACAAATAACTTCTCGCATCGTGTTCGGGGAAAGGGAGATGGGGAGTGAGAGAGAGAGGGGAAACCCTTTTCCCTGCCGAAAGAGCGCAGCCGTTCATTTTCTCCTCCTCCGCCTCCCTATTTTCTTCCCCGTTTGCGATTCACCATCTTGAGCTGTCAAAAAAAAAAAAAAAAAGGGAAAGGAAAGGAAAGGAAAGGAAAAAGGTGCTGTTACCATGGCGGCAGCTGATCAAGGGAAAAAAAGTGCAGCCCTGTGTATGACAAAAAACATGCTTTTGTTTGGGGACTTCATTGTAATGTAGGCCATTTCATTACTAGCCTCCTCTTCTTCGCTGTCTCTGATATTCCCTGGGACTCGTCACTGTCCTCCCAGGCACTCGCTTTATTTTTATCCTACTTTATTTAATAAAAGAAATATCATTCAGCCTTGTCTCTATAGAATAAGGCTGAGATGGAAATCAATTACTTGGCGGTTTAATTATGCATGCGCTACGATGGTCTTTAAATGAGCCATTCAGCTAACTACACTGCATAATGTTGATTTAACCGCTGTTTAATTTTAGAATGGGGAGCTGGATGTGACAGAACTTGCAAATACAGACATCACGTCTGTTTCCTGGCCCGCACTGCTCCTCCTACAGGCTGGCTCGCTCTTCACACAGCATGTCTGAGCACATCCACTGGATGTGTGTGGAGCTAATGGCCTCGGACGCTTCAGCAGACAGTCATCAGAAGGTTGTGTAGCCCCACGGGACCTGTCTGAGGGGTCCATCGTTTCCAACGCGCGCTTGGCTGACGAGATTTCTCAGCGTAAAACTTGAATTGCGGAGTCTTGATGGATCAAGATATTTGATTATGCTCTAAGAGAATGTTCTCCTCACTTCTCTTCATTTGTATTGTCTGTAGTTAGCATACTGTCCTGTCCGGAGTGAATTCCACTGAGTGCGGCGGGAGAAAGCAGCATAGATAAAACATGAGAACCTGCCGGCCACCTTCCCCTCCATTCACACTTTAAAGGTCAAAGAGGTGAAACAGAAAAAAAAAGAAGCTGCTGTTGACTCCTATCGTCGTTTACATTTCAGTAGCGGCTGAAGATGTGGACATTCACAGTCGTGCTGCGTTGCACTCTGGTACACTGATGCCGCTGTCGGGGGATCAAATGTTATTTTTCCTGGGAGATCGTCGAGTGAGTGTCAGCGACTGACAGCGGTGCGTAAATACTGTATGTAGCGGGTCGCCACGGGGGATTTAAAACCTATTAATAAAATGTGTGTGTGTGTGTGTGTGTGTGTGCGTGTGTGTGTGTTTGGCTTCCGCCACCTCTCCTCCTGAGCCAACGAGGTGCGCAGGTGACAAAGACAACAGACGGAGCTGAGCGTATTCATGTGACCACAGACATCAGCTGGTTTTCTTTGTGTCAGTGAGTAGGAAGAGGGGGGTGCGTTCAACTCCCAGCGTGTTTGAGGCAGTTTATTAAACCTTATACCACCTTATAGCTCATATACCACTATGTTGCTTTGGAGGCTATGATTTATGATTTGCAGCACCATTGAATTGTCACTGGATGTAAATCATGTACTGCGGACCTTATACTAGCATACTGGGCTGTGTCTGTATAAACATAGATATTAAAAAGTGTTGTTTAGATCCACACGCTGTACATGTGTGAAGGTTTTGCTGATGGTGGTGAAGGCTGTTGATCCGGCAGCTAGGAAAGCTGAGCGCAACCGCAGAAGATCACTGCAAAATACTCAGCTAAAGTTAGCAAAGCCGGCTGGAGCCCATTCGCCCCAACTCCGCCGTGCTGCCAAAACCTCCGACCTGCTGGGATCACAGGTTGGCACATCTACCAAACAATCAGCCGTGCAGTCTATTTGACTTTTGTTTACAAGCCGTGGTCCACTGGTTACTAGGCAACGTGAAGAGAGGGAGGAAGGGAGAGGAGAGCCGGATTTCTGAAGAGAAAGAGAGAGAGATGCTCCCGTCATTAGGTGCTCTGGGTTATCAGTGTCGCTCCCCGTTGTGTTGTCAGTAACGGGGGTTGCTGGCGATGAGGAGGTCGGTGGGGGTGGGGGGTCGCTTTGAAGAGACACAACACCACTGAGTGACAGACACAGAGCAACGGACGGAGGGATATCTCTGGCCGGGGGTCTCTGCTTCCAGCTGGAGCTCAGCTCCGTGTCTGTGGGAGAGAGGGACACAGACAGAGATGGAGAGGACGTCTCTGGCTGCGTGCAACCTGATTTCTGCATATATATCCAGTGATGCTGTGGTAATTTTGCTGTATAATAAGGGCTAACATTGACCGTCAGCAACATCAAGAAATTCAGACTAGTGACATGTGTAGCGTCGTGAGCATAAGATTGGTGCCTTTGTGGCACTGCTTTTATCAATGTGTTTTGGCCACTTCGGTGCTGCACAGCAAGCTGTTCCCTCATATTACTACGATGATTTGCATGGACATTATGAAAATGCACAACGCATCTCCACTTCCTCCCACTGTGTTAAAAAAAAGCAGCAATTTCCTGAACACGAGCAAACAGTTCGTAACAGTCTAAATGCCCCCCCCCCCCTTTTTAAAGCATCAAATAAGTAATTTGAACCAAACTTATCAGAGAAATGTACACTTGGGGCCAAAATGACGGAAACCATCGTTACATAAAACACATTTAAAGTTTACTTTGAGTTTTTAGTTTGGCCCGTGTTCCGTCTGCTTACACGGAGGCAACGGGATTTATGAGCAGTTCTGCAACCAGCCACCAGGGGGCGATTGAGTTGTTCTGGCTACACTCCCCTGTTCTGGGGAGGGGGGAGCTTTCATGTTGTCCATCTTTATTTATGAGTGTTTCACACCCGGAAGACGCAGAGCAACGTTACCATTCAGCAATGCTCGAGTCATGTTTAGCAACCACCAACCGACGAATGTCCACGAGTCCGATATTTGCTCGACATTTTGCTCTGTTTTGATCTCGAATAGAAAAGGATGTCTCCCATTGGCAGCTTAATTCTCCTCTAGCTTCGCCAGCTAGTCGCTAACTAATATGCAACAAAACTCGTACAATAAATGTTGTTGGGAGTCCCTGCTCCATCGCTCCATCAGCTGAGGGGTCCACGGCCTGAAACACATTGAAGACCCCTGCATGTGATGATTAAATAAAGAGCACATAAAAAGACACAGCAAAAAGAATCATGTCTTTTAACTGGTCCATAAAGCCTGAGTAAATGATTTAACAACCATCAATTAGTTGTGATCAGTTACAACAAGTTAACTATAAACCGTATTTGAAAGTGGCACCCTGCTATCTTCATGAGCTAAAGATGTGAGCAAACAGGCCCAAGGTGGGTTTACTCTCCACAGCGTTACACGTGTGCTGCCCTCCTGAATATTGATGGATGCATCCATGTGGACGTGCAGTTTAACACGTCTGCAGACTTCATGTGGGTCCGCTGTGGAAAATCCCTAAATCCAGATTGTAATAATAACTGAGCAATCATGTGGAAACAGAAGGCAAACCACATACAAGCTCAAACCCCCAAACCCCACAGGTTTAATTATGTCAGTGTGTAGACATGCGTGTGAGAGAGAACGTGTGTGTGTGTGTGTGTGTGTGTGTTTGAGATCCTCTTGGACTTTGCTAGTCATCGAGCTGAGGGGACCCCTCAGCTCGATGATGTCACGGCGGCTTGCGGAGGACTAAGGCATCATGGTGGTGGATGGTGGTCTCAGGCCAGGATCGGAGCGCACAGCCTCAACTCATGGTGTCAAACAGATGGTGGTAGTCCAAAGGAGGTGGGGGCAGCGAGCGTTCTGATTGGCCAAGCCAGCAGGGCGGTTTCTGAAACAGAGCCTGAGCAGAGTGATGGGCTGCCTGGTTGTGTGTGCATGTGTGCGTGTGTGAGTGTGTGTGTGTGTGTGTGTGTGTGTGTGTGTGTGTGTGTGTGTGTGTGTGTGTGTGTGTGTGTGTGTGTGTGTGTGTGTGTGTAGGGGGGGATCTTTCAGTGGGAGGATGCCAAGGTTTGCCCATCCAATGTGTTGCTGTGCCAACAGATGAAGGGATGTACGGAAAAAATGTGTGACCCATGAGGATCGTTCTGTTTTTAGCTTTCTGAGCGAGTGCTGGAGCTACCAGGATTCACCACAGAATATTTCAAATACTGGAAGGCTTCATTTAAGATTATTTGCAGAGATACAACAAGAAAAAATCAGATTCAAGCTTGGCAGCAAATTTCCCTTACTGTAACACACATCGCCAAATAATTCAAAAACTCAATATTTCTAATCCCAATTACTGGTTTAAAATACCAAGAGTAAATAAACTGTGTCTAGAAAGATGTTTTGTTGTTAAAGTTTTTGAATGGAATTTTCAGCAATCATAATTCCATTGTATTGGAGAATGAACATGCGTCCATCTCCGCAACATGCACATGTTATTAATATGCAATATTTATTCTGTCTAAGTGCAACTACTGCTGTAAGTGGCCTGCAAGTAGATGATACAGGGATAGATGATTTGTCTCACTAATAGTCCATCAGTGTGAGTCATCCATTTGTTTGTGTGTGTATGTTAGCTAGCTAGCTAGATGTCATAGGGCCGGGGTGGATTTGTGTGCAAATGGAGTGCAGGGTTTCCTACAACACATACTCGTACCAAAATAACATGACCGCGGCAGCATAACAGCGACTCGCTTATCGGACCGTCATCAAAAGCTACTTAGTTAGGTTTAGGAAAACATAGTGGTTTGGGTTAAAATAGCCGTGTTACTTTGATTCTGAACTTTGGTACACTACACACATAATTTACATGATATTACGGGGGGACGTTACCTACGAGATGTTACCTACATGATATAATGATATAATAACTTGACTTCTGGTCTCACACGGCACACAAACAGCTGGCTCCTGAATGAAAGTCAGGACCTCATTCTAAAGCAGAATTTGTCACCTGACTTCCTCCTTTGCTTCGTTATTAATCACTACGGCCACTAGAGGTCGCCACCTGACAATGAACGTAAATGTGGGTTGTGATGAGCCTCTTTCACAGTCGACCTACTGCATATGGTTGTTTTTGTGATGAGCGCACGAAAATGAAGGCGCCTGAAGCGAACAAACCTTTGCAATCCAAATAAATTATTCAGCTTTAAGCAAGCAGATGCACTAATTTACACAACAGCACATATTTAAGACAGTGGGCTCTCTAGACCATCATCTCGTAACTAAATTGATAATGAGACAAGGTGCTTCAAGATGAGCCCGATTTAGTGCGAGGGCCTTTTGGAGCAGAGCTTCACAAGGTCCAAATCCAAGTCTTCACCTATTTTAACGGCTCAGTTGATCCACTCCAGTTGAATCCATCTCTATGAAATATATCAAATCTGTTGTGGGTTCTAGAAAATATATGGCATAACATATATAAACTGACGAGAGGCTGCAGTTTAGTCGCATTATCAGTATACATTGAAAAGCCCATTCATCCTCTGTAAGCTGCAGACCACCAAGCTGTCTCCGACCTGAGGCTGCACAGCTCCAGTGTCAGAGTCCCGGCCCTTCAGCTCTGGCCGCTCCGGGGACGAGCGGCAGATGTAATCCGCCGGGGGAATCGTGTGATCGGAGCTGTTTGATCTGGCATTTTCCTCATGTCTCTTCCCTTCAGCCGACGACAAGGCAGAGTTCCGGGGAGTGGCAGACACGTCTTGTGAAAAATGATGTGATTATGAGGAAGGCCTCCCTGCTTCAGGACCGTGACAGCAATCACATCCCATCAGTGTCCGGGGTGGTGATAGGGCTGCTGACTGACTCTGTTAAGTCCTCGCAACTCGCTCTGTTTGTATAGTGCGTCCAAATAAAAAAGTTATGAAAAGAAAGCATTTAAAGAATGTGGCTGTCAGTCAGGGTAACAGTATGTCTTCTTTATAGCTGTCTACGTCTACTTTACATCCCCAGTTAGTTTGGAAATGCATGTCGTGTGCTATCATCCCGCCCGGCTCTCTCTCGCTAACGAGGACTAGCACAGCGGGGATGTGATAACAGCGCGTGTAAAGAAACATGTTTATGATTGATTCCTTCCTCGAGGAGACTTCCTGCTCTTCCTGTGGGTGTCGAGTGACTGATAGGAAACTGAGCTTAATGCGATGCAGCGGCGATACGAAAACATTCGACTGGAGCACAATGGAATAGTGCCAAGAGAGAGAAAAAAAACTGGAGAAAAACAAAATGAAGGTTTTATGTTAGCTGTGTTTACTGTGAATCATCTAGCCTATTGTGGCGGATAGTGAATAAGAATGAACGGCAAGCGGTTTCTTGTGAAGGGAGAGAAAAAGAGCCTCAATAACTCAGTCACACTGAAAGCAGTACAGAATATAATTCCTTGCTCGTTGCCTATGGAGACTGGCTGTTCATGACAATATGTAATACAAACGTGTTCTACATAAGGATGGGAGATATGACCTAAACTCTATGTCATGCTATTGTTTGTTTGTATTCACGGTGATGCTTTTGTATCTCAGAATTAGAAAAATTAAAGGGACGCTCCACTCAAACCCGATTCTTCCTCTTTTCAATGTCACAGGACAAATCTTAAGCGAGCAATGGATGAAAAATGTATGTGTTTGTGTGGAAGGTGCAAATATGTAGCTTTGGGAAACCGATTTTAATCAGAAGAGAAAGAGCTTCATCGACTGTTTGTTTTTTTTGTATGCCTAAGCAAACTAAATAGTCAAAATCTCCTTGTTTTCAGAACGGAATAAACAAACTACACACACACACATTTCACACAGTTTTGACTTTGTTTATATGTGGCGGACCCTGCCACCTTTTTAGCCTTAAACAGTGTTCTGGGGACTTTATATTTAAGTAACTACAAAGTCAGTGTGCCACAGTTCAGTCAGATCAGTTTATACACAGCGCCGACAGACAAAAATACAGAGGAAGAGTTTTTACGTTACATTAAAGGGGCTCTGTGGAACTTCTGTGTTGTCATTAAATTATGTGAGCGGACTACTTCTAAACTGTTGTTAGCTCGTGTTGCTGTCTTAGCGGAGCTGAGATGAGGCAGTGCATAAAGTCACATCCTCTGGACTGTCGACGAAGATCCGACCCAAGTCCCTCACAAAGAGATCCCCAGTCCAGCAGCATTAAACAACTTAAAACAAATCGTCCACAGGCTCGTAGAGGCAACGAGAGACAAGGAAGGTCTCATGTCATGTCATGTCACAATCTGCTCACATACGGCCAATTAAAAACGATTAATACATGTAAAATTGCTGCAAGTTCTTGCACAGCACCTTTTAACAAGAGAGCCAGCAGAGCTTGCAATGCAGTGTTGAGTAGGCTCGCACAAAGAGCAATGTGACAAAGCAGTGTCCCACGTCTAACCTAGCACTCTGGTTAGTTGATCGGCTAACTAGGCTTAACGTTCACGCGAATTCCTGTTTACTGTCCCTTATTACTAAATACATCTTACTAATAGATGGAAAATGGCAAAACTTACATCAATCCATCCATGAGCTTACGTTTTTGAGCGAATCCTAATTTTTACGGTGCTGGTCTTCGTTCAGAAAGCAGTCCAACATCAAAAGTTTAGCATAGAAATAGCCTATTACAGTTTTCCTGTTGTTTCCCTCACAAAAAAAATGTGTTACTAAAGCTGCAAGGTTAGGGCATTTCTTTGTGGAGTTTGCATGTGTTTCATCTTGCCACTCTGGTTTCCTCCTGTAAACTAGGTTCATTCTCCAGTCTTGACCGAGGCACTGGCTAAGATCTGGAACTGGTCCTGCTCCTTTGGGATTGAGTGAAACGCAGAACACAAGTCATAATTGCACGATATGTGACATAAATAACATTTTTTCTTCTTCTGATATTGCTATGACGGTGTTGCAAAATCCGTGTCATAGCAGAATGGTAACACCAGCGATGGAAACCGCCCACCCTTAATTGGACAGAACAAACCTGCTCCAGCAATGCGCTAGAAATACACTTTGCCCTTAGCAAAGGTGATGGTGTCATTGAAGTCATATGGATGTGAATGCACAATCCAATATATGTATATGTATAGAGAGAGAGAGAGAGCGGATATGAAGGTCACAGGTTTGACCTCTGCAGCAGCCACCTTGGCCATCATGAGCTGTGGCAATGGGCGCGAAACCCTGAAGCTAAAAGCCTTAAATGTAATGAAAAGGATGGCTGAGCAGTCGGACGAGTCCTCGGGCTAAATTAGATCTGCATTGTTCAGAGATGGACCGTCTGTGCTACATCCGTCCCGCGCCGCCTTCAAACAGCAATTTATAGAAGACCAGCACTTATTTAGCATGCGGGGTGTGTGTGTGTGTGTGTGTGTGTGTGTGTGTGTGTGTGTGTGTGTGTGTGTGTGCTGGAAACCAGGGTGTCGAGAAGCATGTGCCTGTTGCAATCACATGTTAGAGTAGCGCCTTTGCATTTTTAATGCCTGTCATAAATAACCTTGTGTGGTCGCGCGTGCGTGTGTGTGTGTGTGTGTGTGTGTGAACAGTGGTATCAGTGTGTGCACCTGCATGTTAGTGCACTGTGCATGCA
>OMLP01028592.1:5862-21027 GCA_900302685.1 Spondyliosoma cantharus | reverse complement strand
TGTATTTTATATAATAGAATAATTACGAAATTTTTATATGTTGAGTTCAGTTTCACGCCATTCTTTCTTTGCAGGTCGAGTTGGCCTTTATATTTGGTTAAGGGTAGTTCTTCCTTGGCAATGAAAAAGTTTGTGTTACACTTCAATATTAATTCGGCCTCTTCAGTGCACTGATTAACAGCCTCTTGCCTTCTAAATGCAACTGACAGTGGAGTTGCTTTTTCATTGGAGTACAGGTCACGGCATATTTTATGCCTTAGACTAGCACTGTGTTTGATCAATGTGTTATGTTTTAACTGTGTAGTGCCAGCATTACCTGCAAATTTTGTGTTCCCCACATGTTGTGGGTATCGACTGCAAAATTTGCAGTTCATGGAATTCGTCTCTCTGAGACACCTTAACCAGTCAAATTCGCACAGCCATTCATCACGAAAACAGTATTTTCTGCCCTTTTTCGCCACACTTTTATCTTCAGACTCGGACTCATCCTCTGAGTTAGGATTTGACTCTGACACACTGCTAAGCTTATCGGGTGAAAATAGCCCAGAGGTCGCAGTCTGGAGCCCTGACAGGTACGATTTTTGATAGAAAGTGCTGGACTTCATTGCATTAATTGAAGAGTTGTCGTGAACTATTAAACAGCCAATATTAACTTCTGTCACTAGGGGGCTCTCTAGCAAAACAAAATATGTTTGTAGAGAAAGTAGCATGTGAGTGTGGTGGAATGAGGTTGTGTTTTAAAGTTTTCTTCCGCCCCTTAATTCTCGTTCGGTGACTTTCTTATCCTGGAAGTAGTGGCAGCAGCCTGTCGAAACGCACCGTTCTCCTGAGTAAACTTGTGGATTTCATTTGTTTGAACATTGTTGGAAACTAACAAACTAAACGAAATATATAAAAAATGTCTAGTTGGTTTTAGACATTGTAATGCAGAAGATTAATTTGAGGATAACTGATTAATCCTGTGATAAATGTTGACAGCTAGTGTTTCAGCAAACTTTTGGTACGGTCACATTTGTAAATGTCATATTCTACTGAGCGTATTGACATTTCTACACATGTGTCATTCTACACGTGTCATATCACGTTCACATTACACGTTTATGACCTGACTTCAACGTCGTGAGGCTGCCAAGCCACTGACCACAGTTCTAGACGGCTTCAACTTTTCTTAGAATGAAACCACTGGATATATTGAAGACATTGTTCAGCTGTGTTTGTGGCAACCAAAGCAGGTATTTCAAGCCAAAACAGGATCTCTTCCTAACCCTGTTTTCTTTGCCTAAACCTAACCAGACCAAAAGAACAGCATTGTCACAACATAACCCTTAAACTGTAACGTAAAGAAACGTAAAGCTGCAACATGAAGAGATGCAAATTTTCATCACATCTGGGGTTTGCAGAAACCTACATTTCCAGCGAAAGGGTTGAATATTTTATATGTTTTATATCAAAACATACACAGGTCAACGCTCCAGTCAGTGCCCTTGACCAAGGCACTGGCTTAGAATCTGGAGTTGGTCCCCGGGCACTTTCTGTTAGCTGCCCACTCCTCCCTCTGGATGGGTTGAATGCAGAGAACCAGTTTCACTATGTTGTACATGATTTATGAAGAATCCACTCATTATTTTGTAGTTTATTTACTAGGTTGTGGACAAAACAAGACATTTGTGGATGTCATGTTGGGCTTTAGGAAACAATGATCAATATTTTCTTTCATTTTACAGTCCAAACAGTCCAACTAATCTATTAATCAAGAACAACTCAACAGATTAATGGACGGTAAAAAATAATCATTAGCTGCAGCCCTAGAATCCAGTGGAACATTATTCAAGATGAATTCCACCAAGTGTGTAAACTGAGCTTCATGGTCTGTTTTATGGTGGAGATTGATCCAAACTGTGATAATGAGAGGCCTGGGTGTTATCCTCTGATAATGGATTTAGTAATATTCTGCATTTGGCATTGGTGCTTTTGTTCACACAGCTGTTGTAGGAAAAAACTCATTCTTGTGGATAGAAATTGGGAAAATATTTCAAGATAAAAGTCTACTCAGTTTGTACTTGCTTAACTTAAAGAGACAGCATTTTTATGACCAGACACGTGAGTGTGTTTGCACCAGTGACTGAACAGGCTGGAAATACTGCTGGAACCACACAAATACGCTGTCATCACTTGGCAGCAACATTAAAGCCAAAATGCATGTGTGTGTGTGTGTGCGCACGGGTGTGTGTGCACGTGTGTGTGTTGATGCCATAATCCAGGGGTGGTATGTGTGTATCCTGGGCAGGGTTAGAGAGCAGATGGTCAGAGCAACATGACTCCAGACTTGGGAATAGATAAGGGCTGATCCAGTAGGGATTTTAAAGTCCGATACTGCTCATTCAAAAGCAAATCTGCTGTTTTGTGTCACAGCTGTATTTTTGTGTATACAGTAATTATAAATATATTATTTCTCTCCAAAAAATACAGATTTGGCTTGACAAAAAGTATATTTTGCAATTAAAATACAGATGTTTCTTGACAAAATCTTATAAAAAAAAAACTCTTAAGAAAGTATATTTTTTCAATCAGAATACAGATGTTTCTTGACAAAATCCTTTAAATAAGTAGTTTCATATTAAATTCAGATTTTTCCTGACAAAATCTTATAAAAAAAAAATACTCTTAAGAAAGTATATTTTTTCAATCAGAATACAGATGTTTCTTGACAAAATCCTTTAAATAAGTAGTTTCATATTAAATTCAGATTTTTCCTGACAAAATCTTATAAAAAAAAAATAACTATATCTTTGAATTAATATACAGATTGTTCTTGATAAACTCCTCAAAACAAGTATATTTTTCAATTTAAAATAATTAATTCCTTCACAAAACCCTCAAGAAAGTATATTTTCAATCAGAATACAGATGTTTCTTGAAAAAATCCTTTAGATAAGTACAAGTACAAGTGCAGATTCTTCTTGACAAACCTATCAAACCTATATTAAAAGAAATGTTTTCTTGTTACTGCTGCTGCTGTTACTATGATTATCTGTTGTATTTTAAGTCATAATTATACATACTGCCACTACTAATCATCTCCGTATCTCCTACGGTTGTTACAATATTCCTAGTCTAAATTTGGGCAACAAATGGGGAGCTGGGTTTATTAAAACCTTGATAATAATCTCTTAATTGAATGGAAATTTCAAGAACACTCCCAAGACACAGATTAGCAGCAGCTGCTATGAATAAGCAGAGAGAGATTTTGCTTCCTGTGTTAAGAAAATGACTGATTTTGTTTTCCTACAAAGAATTTTGGTTGTTGTTTTTTTAGACCCACCATTAAATACACCTCCACATATATCTCTGAGAGCAACTGCCGTCAATGTGTGAATGGTGTAAAAGATGCAGGGTGAGAAAGATGGTGACACACGCTGAGTGACATCTCATTATAAGCTGTTATTTATCACAAAAAACAGCAAACGAAAGGAGCAGTGACGTCTGTTTTGGTCTCCTTCTGGAGGTGACAAACTGGAAAGATCGCTCCTCGAAGTGGCTCAGAGTGCCGGCCACGCATGTCAACTTCACAATCTTGAAATATAATTTTGGGAGAACGAAAACACAGGGGAGATTGGTGTTTATGTGTGCGCATGGAATGTGGCCTGCTGCAGCTGCTGCGAGGAGTACAGCTTATTAACCTCTGCAGGATGCTCCTTCACTGATTGTCACAATTCACTGTCAGATTTCATTAAGATATGCCCACACACTCTCTCTCACACACACTCAAAACACACATCCAGAGAGACAGAGAGAGAGAGAGAGAGAGAGAGAGAGAGAGAGATAGAGAGAGAGCCTCAAGCACTATCCCTTACAAATAAAGCACTGCTGACATGCCTGTTGACTTACACACACATGCTCAAGCACACACACATATACACAGCAGCTCGTAGGTTCACGAGGTGTGTGTGGACGATGATTTGATGAGCCATTCTTAATGTTTGACCTTGAGTGTTTCCTCTGCCTTCGCCCAGCCAGATGACACACTTCTACTATGCCTCTCCGGCCCGTTTCCGTTGGCTGATGCAGCAGCCAGTCGCGTCACAGCAACAGGCGAGACGTAGACCCACGCCAGTGAACGGTTGGCTGTTACGGCCGATGAATCAGACCAGCGTTTTATTGTTTTTGTGGAAAGTCTCACAAGAGTCTGTCAGTGTCTTCCATCTCCAATATGAAGGAGGTTTGTCTGTAAACACAACCAGAGTGTTTTTATTACGACTGTTAGAGATGTCTGACCTGAGGAATCATTGCAGTATGGTGTGGAAGAATTGTACCCAACAGACTGTGAAAGCTGCAATGAAACCTGCCTCACTGATTCACTGAATGACTAATGTTATTGTAAGGTTTTAGAATCCTTTAGCGCATTGAAATAGTGATCGCCCACAATGTTTTTTCCATGGCAGATGCAGGCAGTTAGTAATCAAGGAGACCACTAATGGATATTCGGAACCAGTGGACAATTGCAGTAAAAATGAAAATCTTTGATTAACCAGTGGCACAATGTTACTAAGTATGATTTACTCAAGTACTGTAAGGTCAGGTTTGTTGGATGTAGCATCTAGCACCCATAACCTCACCCTCCCCTTTCAACCGTGTAGGAGAACCCACAGTAAATGCAGAAAATGCAAAAAATGAAAAAGCCCCTTTCTCATGCCAGTGTTTAGTTTGTCCATTTTGGGCTACTGTAGAAACATGGCGGTGCAATCCCCTTGGTAGCATGGATGTAATAAGGTATATCTGGATACAGTGTCATAGGCGTAGCCTTTTCATTCACAGTAGACGGGAAGGGAACAGCTAGGGCAGATTGTCCAAAAGCATTAAATGCCAAAATATACATGGGCAGCCAGCCCAATTGATACGTGTGGGAAACACTGTCTTCCACATTCTGTGGCCCATAGAGCAGTCACACTAGAGGCTTCAGCCTACGACTAACGTCCGGTTAAGCCCTCTGCTACGTTGAATGGGAATAAAACTATTTAACTTTAACTTGGACCGGATGGGTCAAGTTCTGTTCGTGAAACAAGTTGCTTAGCGTTCTGACACTAAGAAACAAAAAAAATTGCTGCTTCTTTCACAATGTAAGCTTATGGGAAAACAAATCCAAAATACAATTTTAATGAACAGGTACTGAACTTTTTCTACTACTTTCAGTTATACTTTCACTTCAGCACATATTGGAGGGCAATGTTGTACTCTACTACATTTATTTGATAACTTTAGTCACTAGTTACTTTGCAGATTCAGATTATTGAGTGTTGATAGGCTATTATGTGTGATATGTAACCATTTAGATAGTGTTGTAGGCAGGATAGTGAATAAGACCAGTGATTACAGAGAGAGGCTGCTGCATCAGAGCTTAAGAAGCTTATTTTCAAATTCATTTATTTTATCAGCAATCAACCAAAACTAACACTGATTTCGATTATCACAACCTTATAATGACTATTAGATCGTTTTCAATGCCTTTAAGTTCTTTAAGTTTTCTCATCACTTGCATTCATCCATCCAAAAACATTAGTGCTGATATCTTAAAGGCATCCCTACAAAAAGCACATATCTGGTCATTTAACAGAGGAGTGGTTTATAGGGGATAGGAGGATCAGAAAGCGAGAAAAGAGAGATGTTGATCTTGGTTTAATTCTTTTCCGACTACAATAACCAGGTGTTTTACACCTGTCTGCCCCTTTCTCCACTTCCTTTGTATTAACCCTACTCCCTGTATTCATGGCTGCAGAACAGAGATGAAACAATTGAGCCAAGAGGTTTTAGCTTGTTTGAAGCTAAAGCAAAAATGTGTCTAGAAAAAAAACATGACTGCCACTCAGTACAGAATATTGCTTGCCCCTCTAATGGGCCGGCTGTATGTAACACGTCATTGCTTTTCCACAAATTGCCTGAAACAAGCCTCGCTCAACACTGGATTGTTTAACTGTGAGGGCTTTCAGGTGATGTAACAGTCCTTCTGGTGGCCATATTGAAAGGCAGCAGCTTGTGGGCAACAGCATCTGTGCAGAGTTGAATGTGTAGATGTGAAACATATACACAACATTAGAGGTGAAAAAAAACAGTAGATTGTTGGAGCATTTTTTGCCTTCTTCATGTTTGCTGTTTTTGAGAAAGAAAAGGTAATTTTATTATTAATAAATGGAATTAAAGTAAAACTCTCGACAAATGCAACCTAGGGTCTTTTTGTGAATGTACCCAAGTCAAACATTCCTTTAAAAGCATAATCACGACGAAAGCGCCACTTTTAAGATTGACCATATTTTCATTTTCGGGTCAAAATCATTTTCAATGGGAGTGCTACGGGCTCTGCTATGTTAGCATCAAAATCGCGATTTTTAAAACACTAAGAAGGCTCGACACAACATGGAACTTTGCTCGTAGTATCACCAGGGTCTCTACACATGAACTCGAGTATTGAGAACATTGTTTGTGTATACAAAGTTTACTAAAAATAACGTTTTTAACAACTGACCATAGCAGTTGCTTGTTCTGCTCGCCGCCGTCCTTCCAGTGGAGAAGTGTCGATCTCCGAATGCGACGTAACTTGGAGGACAGTTAAGGTGGAATGCTCCTAAAGCTTAGTTCCATATAAATGCACAGATAATTTGTTGTTTTGTCGTTAGCGAAAAACAATATTGACCTTGAAGTTGAAAAAGGAGCCTCATATAAGAAACAATACTAAAATCAAAAGCCGGAAAAGTCACGTGAGATCTCGCGTGGATAGTTGTTGCTGGAAGACAGTAGCGTTCCACCTTAACTGACCTCCATGATACGTCGCATTCTGAGATCGATACTTCCCACTTTTCCACTGGCAGGATGGCAGCGGAACATCTGGTAACGTGAGTTGTTCTAAAACTTTCTTTTTAGTAAACTCTGTGTACACAAACGATGTTCTCAAGGCTCGTGTTCATGTGCAGAGACCCTGGTGATACTATGAGCAAAGTTTCATGTTAAAAAAAACGAAAATACAGTAAATCTTAAAGGTGCCTCTTTCGTCGTAATTATGCTTTTACATGAAGGTTTGACTCGGGTACATTCACAAAAAAAGCCTAGGTTGCATTTCACTTTGAATTGGGTCTCATAGTTACAAACTAGGGATGGACAGGTTATCGACCTGACCGATATTTATCTTGTGTTTTTTTTTATGTGTGATTGCCGATTAAAACTATTAATTTAAAAATGCACTACTTTAGCTCTGATGCAGCATCCTTTCTCTGTCTACAGTCATCACCCTCAATGTTTTACCCACAACATTATCTGATTTGTTACACATCACGAGTAACAGTCTATCAAGACAAAATAATCAAAATCTGTAGAGTAACTTGTAACACTCAAGTAAAGTACAAGTGTGCTTAAGTGAGTAGATTTTCATATGTTCTGCAAATGTATGTCTGTTCCAAGTATTGGTTATCAATCTCCTTGATTACTTATAATCAGTAACAGTATCGGCCCTAAAAAACATATCGACCGATCCCTGATACAGACATACAGTGTTTTGCTATCTGATCAGCCTCCAAACTCATGGATCTATTACTCAAACTGACCTTCCTGGCAGGCATAGTGACGCAGCAAAATTTTGCTAAGAGGAACGAGGTATCCCTGTGGGAGCTGAGCTGGCGCCAAGTTTAGCCCAGCGGCTCCCGTGTGCTGCCCTCCGCCTCTGCGGGCATGTAGTTCTTGAGCGAAGCTGTTTTGGTTTCATCTGTCCATCAAAGTGCGTGTAAACCATATCATTTCACAGATCCTATTTTTATTTCAATGTGTTGATTAAGAACCAATAGAGAAAATATGTTTGCTGACTGCTGGCGCTCATCACATCATAGGCCTCACGCTCGCCAGCACAGTGAAAGGCTGTGTCTCTCAGTTCGGATGGCAAAATCAGCTGATCTGCTCTCAGGGGGCGTTCCAGCTCTGCTGACTGTGCATGTTGCAGTCCTCATGGCTGTGAGCGGGACAGGACAAGGGTGTGACAAATTATATCAGCAACATGTCATGGTCAGAATGTGGATGTGATTAATGTTTAGTTTTTTCATTTGGAAGCTTCATCAAAGGGTGATTTTACTGATGTGAAAACTTCTCTGCAGTAAAAGTTATTCTCTAATTTCTGTCAAAGACACTGAGCAGTAGCAGCAACAGCCTCTGTGGGTGTAAAAAGTCTGTAAGATGAGGTCACACAGCCACCATTTTCTTAACTTGCTTGCTCTTTCTTTTACAGCTAAAACTTGAAGATCGATCTATTGTCATCAGAGACATCGTGCGACGAAACAATTCTAATGTAAGTGGAGTACTCGATGCAAATCTGTGTGCCTCTCTCCTTTTTACTTCACTTGCCTTCCTCTGTCTTATTTTTTCATTTTTTATTTTTTCAATCAAGCCTCTCTCTTTGTCAGTCAAGTCACTGTTCTCCACTCTGTTCCATTTGCTGCACCAGACATGACTGGAATATTACTGCAGGTCGACACTTGCAAAGGACTAAGAGGAGGATTTTTTTGTTAACGCAGTGCAACAACTCCCAGTCTGAATAGGAATACATTTAAACTTTGAGATTTTCTTTTAGTTATAATAAAAATGTTGATTTGGTCAAACCAGCTTGTAGATCTCAAGAAATTTAAAGACTGTAGCATTGACGGTATGATGTTGATATGATGATATGCTGAACCTTGTTTTTGCCCCATCACAGGACAACCAGTGTGGTATTGTGACCAACATCGACATCGAGTGTGCAGTGAAACTAGTGGGAACAAACTGTGTTCTGTATCCAGTTAACAGCAAAGACCTGCAGCACATCTGGGTAAGAGTACAGGGTAAAAATATTTACCTGTGAGCTTTAATACCTACTGTATACGCAGGATCCTCCTAATGAATTTATGGAAGTGCTTCATTTTATGTGTTCCTGAAGAGAACTATGTAATTTGAAGTAATATTATTTCTCATACTCGCATATGAAAGCTGATATTCGTACACCTGTGTGTGTATATACACAGTTGCTGTAGCAAATGTTTGAAATGTCACAGAAAGAGAAAGGAGAAGGAAGAGAAAACCCCAGAATAACCCCAAACATCACCAGAGTCAGTCTCCTGACTGCTGCTCCTCCGGCTGGATGGTGGAAGGAAGAGAGACTTTTGTACATCATAACCAGACGAAGCGGAGCATGTAACAGTGGCGCCTTTCTACAATTAATTTTTTATCCATGATGGATTCATATATGTAAAACTTTCCTCGTGTCAAGGCAAAGATATTTTTTTTTAAAATGTGTCCGAGCAGGACCTGATGGGTGTACAATTAGTGTGGTGCAGAACAAGGAAGTTAACCCTAGAAAACTTTTTTTATGTATGTGCTAGGGTTAGGGTAGGGTAGGGCAATTCTCATTAGACTGAAATGCGCATTCAGTATTGAGTGCTTCTTGTAAGTCTATGCCTTGGCTGTCTATGAGGAAATGTGGGAATTGGGGTAAAGCCTTCACTTCACGAGTTCAACTTTGCTTAACTTCGATGCAAATTTCACCTCAGCAGGCGATGGTCACAACCTAAATTCAGGCATGTGTGATCCCCTTAATCTGGGAATGAGAAGCTGAGGTAAATATCTGGGAAGATCTCTCGTCTTCTCTTGCAGCAGAAACAGCTGATCAGTTCAATTTTCCAAATAAGAACGTATTGGGAAAGTTGTTTCCATGTCCCATTAAGTACATTAACTATTTTATAAGAAAGGCAAAACCCACCTCAAGTGAGCTCAGCTTTCTCTATTGCAATTCTTTCAATTACATATAAAAATATATAGATGGAAACATGGCTGCTGACCTGCATTCAGTTACTGTGCAACTTCACAATTATTGTGTCTAAGCTGATAGTTTTCCTGTTGTCATTGTGTTCTTTGCAGTCTTTTATGTACGGCGACTACATTGCCTACGACTTCTGGCTGGGGAAAGTGTACGATCTGACTAATCACATCATCCTCAAGCTCTCCAATGGAGCCAGGTAGGCTGTGTGTGCGTGTGTGAGATTAGTGTACTGTATGTGTGTGCACTGTGACCACGTTGGAGTCTGTCAGTGTGTACACGCTGGTACACATTCATCTGTGCCAAATCCAGTGAATGTCACTGAGTCGTCTGTCTCTCCTCGCCTCCCTTCAGGTGTTCCATGAGTGTGGAGGATGGTGCCAAGCTTTACGACGTCTGTCCACATGTCAGTGACTCGGTATGTAGCTACGAGCTCTTATCTGTCACCTCAGGTACATCCACCTTGGACTCCGGTTCTCATTTGTTATAATCTGTAATGAGGGATAAGTTGCGTTTATTTATATTATTTATTCGTTTTTTGTATTTTGTACACTTAAATGATCATTCTAGAAATTGTCTTGATGTTTCTTTGCTTGTGGTTTTTTTGTGGTAATGTTCAAGTTTTTATAAGAGAGAAAGACAAAAATGATTATTTTCCACTCTGTATTTCGCACATCACTTTAATTTGTATTTTATTGTATTTTATTTTATTTCTTAATAAATGTCATTCATATTATTGTGTTCTTGTTCTTCAGGGCTTGTTCTTCGACGAGGCATACGGTTTCTACCCAGGCCAGGTGCTGATTGGTCCGGCCAAAGTCTTCTCAAATGTACAGTGGCTCTCAGGGGTCAAACCTGTCCTCAGCAGGAAGTGCAAGTTCAGAGTGGTGGTAGAAGAGGTAAGATGATAACGATGGTCTTCTTTTCTTCTTTTTTTTTATTATACAATTTTATTTAGCTTTTTCAATACATACAAGTCAAGACAAACAAACACACTCTTGACTACAGAACAAAACAAAACCATAAAGGCCAAGCCAAAAACAAAACGAAACAAAAATAAATATAAAAAAAAAAAACAAAAACAAAAACACACCACGATTCCACATATCCAACACATCCAACACATCTAAACCTTCAATACAGATATACAGCCAAATATCATTCCTCTTTATGGGAGACCCACATCTCAAGAGGAAAATTACAAAAACAAATAAATTAATAGATTGATTCATTAATAGAAATCAAATTTAAATATCCCAAAAAAAATCAAAAGACTAAATAAATTAAAAAAATCATATCACCCCTAAAATATTCGGACTAAGTACTCAATGCCTGTAATACTTCCGCCCATATGATTTCAAATTGAGTTGATTTATTCTTTTCCATGGCGATCCAACTCGGTGGGTACCTCATTGTGTCCTGCGACATATCTTGGAGTATGCAAACTGATGGATTGAATTTAAATCTGACCTTTAAATATATCTGACAGCCAATTGCCTATATTAACCCAGATCCTCTGAATTTTGCTGCAGTCCCAAAATGCGTGGAATAATGAATCAATGGTCTTCTTTTCACTGTAGCATCCTTTATTTTAGGTGCGAGAAGAAAAACTAATTTAGGGGCATTAGGTCATCGTAGTAGTGACTCTGTATTAGAGGAGTTGTTACTATGAATAATGTTTCCGGACTGTCAATGCAGTTGTTTGTTAACGCAGCACTTCAGCTGTACAGTTTAAATAGAAACAGAAACTGAAGAATTGTATAATTGCAGTTTTAATGTAATCACCAACCAATGAATAACAAAGTGAGACTCATACAGCTCCAGTTGATCCAGAATGTTTGCTGCCTGGGTTACAACAGGAACCAAAGAAAGCTCAGCATATAACTCCAGTTCATAGATCACTGTAATGGATACCAGTTTCTCACAGAATCAACTTCAAAACTTTACTTGCCCGTAGATCACTGAACAGGTTAGGTCCCAGATACTTCCCAGACGTCGCACGTCAGCTGGTTGTGGCTTACTGGCTGTTCCCAGAGTGAAAACTAAATATGGTGAAGCTGCCTTTAGCTTTGTATGTCTCAAATGTGAAACACAATTTCCGAAAAAGCTAATACTTGAGACAGAGCTGACTAAATCCAAGCTGAAGACTTACTCTTTTATATCAAACATATTTGTTGGTCTGTTCTTTTCTTGTGCTTTTGTCTTTGGGTAGAAAATGTTTGATGTGTATAAATTTGCCATGCCTTGCCTAAAGGGTGTCGTGCTCTCCTCAGGTCAAAGTGGTAGAACTGAAGGTGACGTGGATCACAAAGAGCTACTCTCCCAAAGGTTCTGACAGCGTCTATCCTCCTCCCTCCACCATCACACAGGAGAACCTCTGCAGGTGAGTTCAAATATTCATCCACATGTCCACACAGATTTATTTATGTTGTTGTTAGCTTTGTTTATCATTGCTTTAAGTGTATTTAATAATTATATTTTTTATCTAAGAGCTTAAAGAATTTGAAATAACAACTAACTCTCTATAACTTTGTACTGTGCTTGTTGGGTTCAGGGTAAGGCGTCTAGGATACTACGACCACACCCAGAGGCAGCTTGGAGAGAGGGCCCTGTATGTTTTCCCAGCTAAGGGGGACGCCACACGCATCACCTGTGAAGGACCCGAGGGTGCCCCTGTCCTGCCTGAAGACCCCGTGGCTAGAAGGGTGGATAAAATGTTATTCATAGATGTAATTGCAGTCTTTGACAGTGTTTGAAGAACTTGTTACCTGTTGTAGAAATGTAGGTCAGTACAATCTGTAATCCCCTCAGGAGCATATTAACCCTTACTGTCATGTTTTACACGAGGGGATAATGAACAGGAAATGATCAGAGTGCCGAGTTTATTTTAAGAAAGTCGTCTTCGAAGGTTGAATGTTGTCAAACTCTCACTTTGTGTGTGTGTTGTGTGTGTGTGTGTGTGTGTCATCCTGCAGTTGAAAAGGATGTTCAAGAAGGATTCGGGAAAGAAGATGGAGAACGCCGACACACAAGGTGCCCGTCAATACTCTGCAGAGGAACACACACACATCCACACCCTTCTGCTCTCTAATTTTGTCAGTGCTGCTAACACACAAGTCTCTCTGATAAATCAGGATGTACAGGGCCCAGTCATCAGAGATGGACAGTGGCCTGACCCTAGTAGATGTGTTCTGAAAATGCGTTAGTTCAATGTGTTTTTATATAAATACTGTTTAGAAAAAACTTGCCTATAGCTTACATCATATATGCAGAAACAAAACGGTAATGATAAATGACAGATGAAATAATACAAAGAATAATCAATTGTGAACAGGTTTATTGTAACTATCAATAGTGAATTTATTAATTATACAGGCATTCCTATGTTTTTAAAAAAGATCTGATATGGGGTGCCGTTTAGCTCAGTTGGTAGAGCGGGAGTCCCATGTACAGAGGCTTTGTCCTCGCTGCAGCGGCCTCGGGTTTGAGTCCCGTCCTGGGGCCCTTTGCTGCATGTCACTATGAAATATATTACTGACATGTGTTTTTAGATTCCGATTCTTTGACGCTTTAAGTGTCTGCCTCAAAAAATCAGTTGGACTGTTTAAGCTCTTTTTGACAAGCAAGATCTTCTGAATCTCTCTGGTCCAACTAATCTGTTTATGTGAACACTGCGGCACTGGTCGTCACACTTGGTCATTAGTCAAAAACCTGATCATCTGTTTCTGTAAACAATCGGTCAGAGCCTTTACTTTTAACTGTAAGTGAAAGCAATTTCAAATGTGGGTTTTAAATGAATGTTAAATGTGAATCAGAAGAATGAAGAATATGAATGAATATGTTCTCTCACTCTTAAAGTGCTTACTCATCTAGCATTGTCAGAAAAGTGAGCATTATTTGTTGCTTACATCTTCTCTTAAGAAGCTGGGAACTGTGCTTCTTCTTACAAAGAGTCGGACTGATTTAAGATTCCTGTGAGACATGAAGCAGTCCTTTCTACAAGTAGGGTTCAGTACAGAGGGAACAGACTAATTGGAAATTGTGCTGAAGTGCAGCTCACTTGGGCTGAGAAATATATCTGTCTGCACTATGAGACTGTCTCTTTCTCTGATGTATAATAAAAACCTGAAGAACTTTTTGTTTTGTTTTTAACCAAAGAAATATAATATATAGTTTCCACTTCTTAATCATTTTGTGTTTACATATAAATCATTTCATATCCTGTTTTAAAAGATTATCCATGCATCCAAACAGAAATCCTAATACTCTGTTATATCGCTCACCAGGCGAGCACAAACCGGAGCAGACGGACTCGTCTCATCCCAACAACAACAACGGCCCTGTAACTTCCACACAGAACCCCCCGGACTCTCAGAACACCAACGACACCTTGGCTGAGCATGGGGAGCAGGACGCAGATGACGAGGCCGCAGAAGACACCGATGATACCAGGTCTGTTGTTTGAAAATGATATGGACACAACATCAACTTCTTCTTATTCTAATCTGATCTGATGGCAGAAAAACTTTCTTTGTGGGACCTGTGTAGATTTGGGGCCCTCGTCATCAGTTTGTTTTATGCTGCCGATGCACTGATTGACTTCTTTACTTCTGGGAAAATAAATTGCATTGTTTCAGCAAAGGAGAATAAGTTGTCTCTCCACCAGGCCTGTTGTTGTCAAGGCTCATTACTCTGCCTGCTGTAGTTTACCCAGTCAAATTAGCCTGCATATGTACATTTAATATCCGATGTTAGTCTCTCAGTGCTGATTTAGCCGAACCACTAGTTTTTTCATGAAATCAATCTCGTGATTGTGTTTGTGTGTGATAAGAGAGAGGGAGATTTGGCACACACACCTTAATTAATCAGGTTTATGTTTAATTGCATTTTTTATGGCTGAAATATGAGGTGTAGTTAAAGAGGTTAACTTTCTCTTATCTTAACTTTCAATATAAGTGATGGAAATACATTTTGTCAATCTGGCAACCAAACACTGACGTTTGGCAGGGAGCCATCCTCACACCTTCTGCTGAAAGTTAAAGTAAGGGCCACAGAGCTGAATCATCATCTCTTAAACACATCCTTAACTAAATGTGAACCTTAAAAGCCTCAGAAATGTAGCATTTATTGGACTGACTCAGAGACAGACTAAAGCCCTTAAATATTGCGAAGTGCACTAAAATATGGAGAGATAAATTAAAACTTTAAGAATTGTTTATTGGTTGACGACAGAAAGCTATTCCGCAACAATTTTGATCATTGCTTAATTGTCTTAAATTCTTTCATCATAACTGCCCAAAAATCTCAACCCTTTCAAAGATTAATATTTGCTGGTTTTCTTTTTC
>OMLP01028588.1:3227-72708 GCA_900302685.1 Spondyliosoma cantharus | reverse complement strand
AAGCCCGCCCACCTGAGAGGTTTGTGCCAAAACTGCAAACAAAAAGTCAGGGAGCGCAAACGAGACACAGCTGCAGAGAGACCGCAAAGCTGAGAGTCAGCGCAAAAGTCTGAGTGGAGAGAACGAAGCAGAGGGAACCGTAAACAAGATAATGCATTATTAGAAGAGTAAAAGAGCAATACTTGACACTATTTGACAAATTATTTGATTGCAAGTTCTAAGTTTTATTTTTGAGATTAGCTTTATGTTCTCTCAAATTCCTATTTTTGTTTGACATTTAAGAAGTTTTGTTGGTTTCTTTTGGCACAAATCTAATTCCATAGCTTAACAAAACGGATGTGATCAACATAAAGTGCGCGTTGGACTGGGGATTATAATCTGTTGAGTGTCACACTAAAACCAGCGCTTGACAGTTACGGCGGGTTAGAATCGGGGTAGCTGGGAGAAATTGATGCCGCTAGTCTGTTGTAACGCTGTTAAAAATGTGGAGAAATCCATACTAAGTATTCTCATTGATTCAACTGTGGAACTCCAGCGAGAGTCGGTTGATAGTCAGACGCAAACTGAATTGTACAAAAACGGAGAGAGCAGTTAATCAAAATTGTCAGATAATGCAATCCGAGGAACCAGGCGGATCCACCGAGCTCAGTTTATTCCTCCCGTTCAGATTGATTTCCATCAGACGTGGTCCGTCCGCATCGGGCCAGTCACAACTGTTTATCTAATAAGGGGCCGCGGTTTGATGCGATTGGCTGACGGGAGCAATACCAGTTCAGATCTGGAAGGTCACATTTGAACCGGTTTCGCTGCTCTGATTGGTTGCAGGTCTATCTGGGAGAGTCCAGTCTGCGGTTCTGCCCAGCAGCGCACCAGGCCCACGAACCTCAGATCAAACTGTCAAACACAGGCAGCGCTGCTCTTATGAATCAAGATTCTGTAACAGCAGTGCCTGACTGTCACCTCTAATGTTTTCAGAAACACATGTCAGCGTTTTGTTTGTGAGCAGGCCGCCATTTTTTTCCCCCCCCACGCCCCAACCTGCACGCGTCGCTCATCGCTACGTCACAACTTTAGATGCTCTGATTGGACGGTGAACGGACTTTTTCTTCTGTAGCGCTTTTCCAGTCTACAGGCCGCTCAAAGCGCTTTACAGCACTTGTCACGTTCGCCCATTCACGCACACATTCGAACGCCGACGGCAGAGGCTGACATGCCAGGCGCCGACCCGCTCCACCTCCACAGCTACAGCCGCCTCCGCGTGTGCGAGGTGGATGTGGGTCACGCATTTTGTTCTCAATTCTCCGTTTCTCTGTCCATCTCTCTCTCTCACTGAGGAGAATGAGGCGCAAGACCACACGCCGTACATGCCGGAAACCTGTTATGATAACTATGAAACTAATTGTCATCAATTGGGAGAAATAAGGGAGAATCGTGAGCCCGGGAGGAAACCAGGAGAGGGCAACGAAAACGAGGGTCGGCTGGTATGCTAGTTGCATCCAAGCGCGTATTTGTCCGCGCCTGTTGATAATGGCCCCCCTGGGAGTCAAAAATGAATTGAGAGGGACTAAACAATCAGTCCAACAGTGTTCAAACAACTTCCACACGCGAGAAACAACGATCGTTAATTACCGGAAAAGGTTTAGATACAGACGCTAAAACATTTCGAAACTCTAATTTGAGCCGCCGGCACCTTATGATATTTGCATACTACTGAATATCAGAAATTGTACTCACTCAAAAGGAGTTTTATGATTTGAAGAAAAAAAGGAATAAGAATATGAGAGCCGCGCTGAACGCAGGCCATACCGCGGAGTAAAGTAGCAGCCGAGCACAGAGACCACATTCAAAGGCGAGCAGATTAGCAGCTGCGGTCGTCTGGCTGATTGAAGCGCGTTCAGTAATCATCTGCAGATAGCATGCAGCTTGCTAAGCAAGTTGTGCTCGCGCTGTATGTGTACGCGGCTGGTGCGACGTGAATGAGACCAAGAGGTTATCTGCAGATGAAACGGCGCTTTAATTATTGCCGGTTTGCGTGTGAAAAGAAATGATTATGTGTTTTGTGAGAAAACTGTTCTTCCACCGCGTTTTAATTACTGAAATCCACCTAAAGAAATAATTACGTATGTTGACAGGAGAGTGCCGCAGGAGGTCATCAAAAAACAAAAAGAAAATTGACTTTAGTACAACTGGTCAGTGTCGCATGCTGAAATAAACAGATGCATTCATAAATAAAACACTGATTAACAATACATTTCGTAAATATAGAGGAAATTGTTTTTTAATAACTGTAAACAAGTTATTTCTGCTCTTTTTTTTTAGCTGTCGTCAACCAGCGACGTCTGTGCGCGATCGTGATGGTATTCCAGTTAGATTGGAACGCCGCGTCATCGAGGAGGCCCGAAAAAAAGAAATGGATAAAATGCATTTCATGACAAATGTGGAAGCAAAACAGTTGAGTCACGCTGAGTGACACACCGTTTTCAGCTTCAAAACGTTAACACGAGATACACAGAGAGGCCCTGACAGTGGCTCAAAGCGAGGATGTCATGTCCTGTCTTCACCCCTCTGCAAGCTAATACACCGCCTGAGATAAACGGTGACAACACACCGGATGCAAAATATGGCTACACGGCAACAATATCACCGCGCAGCAGAGAAGGAGGGAAAAAAAAAGGGAGGTGAATGCCTGTGATGCATGTGGTCGGCAGCTATCCCTCCCACACTGGAATCCATAAAGGATTCTGGTTTATATTTGGAGCTGTTGCAAGATCGCTGGCATTATCGAGGAGTGACCTAATTTGATTTATATCTCATTAATCTCTCACTCGTCCTCTCTTTCTCTCACTATAGCATACGCGTCGACCTTCCCCCGTCTCTCCAGCTAAAAATCTCTGAAAGACACAGATCTTGTCAGCCGCTCTTCACTTAAAAGTTCATAATCAAAGGACACTCGAGCATTGAGTAAAGAAAGCCGCGAGCGAGTCCCTTCTCGCTTTCCTTCACCTTTCAAGTGGAGCCATGAATGTTTATAAAGACCAAAGGCACGAAATGTTTGTTGGTCGTGAAAAGAGAGCAGGAGAAGATCACTCGGTGCTTTTTTTTTTTTTTTTTTTGCCAAGCAGTGGCGTCACCAGATCTATTTTAGGGGGCTTTAGCCCCACTAGAATTTCCTCTAGCCCTGCTAAATAATTCATCCTGCCTTTTCTGGCTGATTTATAATGCAAAAATACGATACAGACTCCAGAATTACTGTACTCATGGAAGAAGGACCCAGTGGATACTGCTGTGCAGCGCAACGTGCACACTGGTTAAACCAGCACTGAACTCTAGCTGCGCATTCAGCCGCACGAAATAACAGAGCATCACGGTGAAACAGGGGAGCTTCACGAGCGAAGCGCCTTCTCCGTCTTAAAAATGCATAGTGTGGAGACACACACGGCTAGCTGAATAGATGTTCGCCGCTTGCTGAGAGAGCATGGAAGGGTTTAAGGGTCAGTGCTGTCGGCGATTAACACACGTCATCCTAATGCAGACAGCGACATCGTCAGGTGGGCTGATTTTATACAAGCAAAACAGTGGAAGAGCCTCGACGGGCTGACTTGGTATAAAAAAAGTGTCACAATGATTGTTTCGCAGAAAAATGACACTATTATTATTGTTATTGATTTATTCTCCACAGGGTTGTATGGTAATAGAGAACTGAGTGAACCGGGCCAGCATGTGAGGGGGGCCCACAAAAGTACTGAATAAATAGCCTTGGGTGCAGGGAGGGGCCCACAGAGACTCTCTGTATTTGGGTCCAGAATTCACTGCTGCACCCCGGATTCTCTAACCTAAAAGTGTTAATATCTATCAATAGTGTGTATGAGTGTATTGCAGGAATAGCGACGGCCTTGTTGCTCGTGGTGTAATTAAACCCAGCGTGTGTCACGCTGTTCGATGCGGTCGGTGTGAAGACTGTACAGTACGAGCCGAAGGAGGACGGAAGCTGACCAATCTCGGCACGACAGCTGTTGTATTTATGCAGCATGAGTATTGATTGGCTGTGTCAGGCGAAAGATTAGTCGCTTGTTTCTATGGCTGCCAGAGTTAATTCCCATTGGTTACCTTTAAGTGGGCCGATGGCAGATCCTCTGGGAGGGTTTGTGGGTAAAGACGTGGAGAAGCCGTGAGGAGTAATGTGGCATGCACAGTTCTATACAGGCACATCTGTAACGCATATAACCTGCTGTTTGTTATGTCATTTACCAGAGAGACGGTTTGCTTTTGGCTCAACTCAGTATCAGTAATACTATCTTGTAATACCTTACACTCTTTTAGTTCAAATTGAGTAGGCTAAACCGTGAGTGTCCATTTACATGCTCGTATTTAGCAACACGTCATTTTTATGCTGATGACACAGTTATACTTCCACAAACATATAAATGTTCTCAAGTGGAATTTTGTCAGGATTTGAAGCTGCCGGTCAGTTTTTAGATTTCAGAAACCAGCAAAAGAAAGCTAGCTTTTGAAAGTATTTTCCAGAAAAAGATCCATCTTTAACAGCAGCTCCTCCAAAACACGTGAGCGCCGTTGCTTGATTACAGACCGGCCTGTGTCTCTGGCCAGCTGGGAGATGTATCAGCAGCTAGTTTGCCGCGATCAACACGATTCCCTGGCTTTTCAGACCAGTAAATACACAAACAAACAACTCTGGAAAAAGCCACAGTCGAGTAAACGCAAGTGAAATAGCCAATCACGAATGTAACCCCAGTCCGAAAAAAGGCTTCCCGGCCCGACGGTTACTTCTCCGTGTGCTTTATGCTGACATTAGCTGCCACAGGAGGCCACCGCTGCCGCCGCAGCTCTGCTCGGCTCAGATGGTTGATGGCTTTGTGCTAACATTAGCCACTGCAAGAGTGTGTCGCTGCCTTTTTTTCTACAAACATGACACAAAAATGCTTCTTGAGTAACTTCCCGACCCTAGTTTTAAGTTGTTGAATTTGGCAACCTGCGGCTACGCTAATAACAAGCCAGAGTAAGCTTTGGAGAAACCATTCAAAAATGTCCTGACAGTCAGTGAAGTCCATTACCATAAAGGTATCTAGCATTAATGATATGATATGGTAGCTCCATATAGTAGTTTTTTTTTTTATCATCCATGCTGCTAAACAGTTGTATGTAGCCAGTTTCTTTGTGTGGTTGACTTGAATTGTTTCCATTTCATAACCAGAAATTAATTTGGAAAATGTTGCGGATCTTGCTCTTCAATTGTCTGCAGTCGGGCTAATCTGGGTCACGCTTTAGTTCTCCCTGGCAGACAAAGAGACGGCTGGCAGTCCATAATCTGTGAGGACAAAAGTTTGGGAAAAGCATTCTTTTCTTAATCTCATCTTCCTTATCTCTTTTCATCTAATTCCTCCACTGCGCACACTTAAATCCAATTTCGCCGCTCTCATTGTCAGCGAGAGGACGTATTGTTTTGATTTGTAAATCAACTTTTCATCTTTTCTCGCCGCCATAATTTGGATCCCGTTCTGCTGAGTCATTGTTTATCTCCTTTCAAGGTCTGATGTGTTGGAGAGGATGAGTAAATAGTGGAATAAGATACAGGGGATGCTTCATCCGAGGGACAGTTACTCGCAGATCCAAAACACCGCCGCGTATATTCGGGATTTATACTTGGTCAGAATAATAAGTGTGGGGATGTTGACTTTTATTATAGCTCACTCTGGACACAGGGTCAGTAGGAGACGAGAGCAGACACCTCATTGTTCTATAAACGCCACAGTCCTTTAGTTTTTTTTTTTTTTTTTTCTGCAAGGTCTTAAATCCAAACAAATTAAAAGCTTCCATAGTGGAATGTGATTTCCAGGCTGCTGTGTGATGCCTGTCACATTTATCTGGTCCTCCCTGCATGAAAAAAAACGCGTTCTTGCTCCACCCTCAGGCTTTGGCTCCTTGGAATTTGAATTTTGTAATTGAAGAATTAATGGAGTCAGTAATCAAGCAATTAATCAGTAGTTACAGTAATAGCTTGCTCTTTCTTAAGTGAAGAGCTTTTCTGTTGCCGATGAGGCTGCGTGTCGAACAGAAAAATACTGTAATCCCACAACAGCATTCATTTGCTCTGCTCTGCTCAGGAATCGGACGGTTTGCGTTGAGGCTGTCGCGAAAACGTTTAGGTTGCGGAATCTCAAGATGTATTTAATTATTTGCGCGTGTGCGTCAGCGTGTTGCCATGGACTCCAGTCTTTCTGAGCTGTCTAAATGCTCTTTATTTGCAAGATCAGTGCTGATCAGTATTCTGGACTATTTACAGCAGCCCTCATCTCTTCCTTAAAATGCAACGCACCATTTTCAAATTGTCTCATTTTGCTTATTTGTCTTCTAAACACAAGGTGTCAGTGGCTGTTGACTCAATAAGAATAAATAGCTGTGCTGTTTTTTTTTGATTACCTTATTTAAATCTGACAGTTATTTCACTTTATTCATCAAACAGATCCCCGGAGAGCCGTTTTTTTTTCTCGTAGAGCTCATTAATCTGTTTATAGATTCAAACTTATTTGTGTGACAGTCGTTCTCTTCATGACAATTTTTTAGAATTTACTGTTGCTATTTGTGACTTCGGCGACACGTACGGCAGAGTTGGTAGCTGTCATTCCACTGCAGGCTGTTGCTCCTGCACTTTCCGTGCGAGCTTCACATTTTTCTTCTTTTTCCTCATGCTCGCGTTGCCTTTTCTGAACGTGCTCCAGTTTCCTCCCACATTCAAAAACATTCAGGTCAGGTAGATTAGAGACTCTATAAATGTTTCTCTTTATCTGTGTTAGCTCTGTGACTCACTTACGACCTGCCCAGAGTGTTTCCCTGTCTCTTACTTAGACAGGGTAAAACTCCAGCTCCCTGTGACAGTGACGGAAAACATGAAATGTAGGCATACTGACGACGATACTGTCAATGCAGTGATCAAATAGTTATGATGTCGTCATGCCCACCTCAGCATTTGTATACAACTGAACAGTTTGTTTTTTTTATTTGTGAACCCTTCGACTTCAATATAGCCTTAATGAATCGGTGAGAATAAAGTTCACTCCCATTAGCATTAGTGTGTTCTGATTAGCATGACAGAAGACTATCACAGGTATCAAACTTTATAAGTTTCCCTGTTAAATTACAGTCAAACACTGGCAGCTGTTATTCTACAGTTCACCTACTGTAATCCGCAACAACAGTTTACTACTGTTAATCTATTTAAGTAATGTATAATGTGAAGTTTAGGGTTTTACACTGCTACACGCTAGTGATTTAAAAATAGGGAAATGGTAAAGTAGCTGTAAAACGTCTACATTTACGGTTTTATACTGTATTTACGAAGAACAGTAGATTAGTGTATACAGTTCCCTGTGTTTTTACAGCAATTTATTTCAGTCTACACGAACGCTGGATCTAATGTAATGTGCATGTCAGCGGTGTACCAGCTTCTTTTAATGGATCTGTACTTCCACAGGGGTTTTTGATATATGACACGTTCACAAAATCTATTCTGGAAACTAATTCTGCTCAGCTGTCTCTTCATGAGCTAAAATACATATTTGCTGGGATTTTGATTCAATCTAAAGCTCCATCTCAATAATAGGATATGGCATGGTGTTCACTTCTTGTGATTTATCACTGATTGAAATGGCTTTGCTATCTTCTTGAGTTCAGTCATTGTATTCAGCTCACTTTTAAACCTATTTTGAAGATATCTAAATGATGTTTAGTTCTTAAAGACTGTTCATGTATATTTTCCTGAGTTGTGCACTTGCATTATCCCAAATGTTTACGGCAAAGATCAAACTCAAAGACATTGAGACATTTCGTTTAAGGCGCGTTTTCATTTGGCCGCGAGAGTCGGAGAGCGAGGGAGGAAGTCAAAGGCAAACATGACAAAAAAAAATAACGTGAATCAACCTTAATATGGAGTGCATTTATTATTTAGCGATTTACTAGTCTTATCGATCACTCAAAGCACTCTGCAACAAATGCAACGTTCTCATCAGGAGCGACAACCATTCATACGCATGCTCACGCGCCGATGGAAGAGCCGCCGGGAGCAATTTGGTGTTGAGTACCTCGCCCAAGGACACTTTGACATGTAGGCGGCAGGGTCACGTAAACGGTGCTTAATTAACAATGAGCACAACGAATCCCATGATCCCATTGTATTCACGTCTTTTGTGTTGATTGAGAGACCCCCAGTGGCAGAAAATTACATACTATGCATTTTAATGAGTTTTGGCTTTTCAGATGAAAGTTTCTATTTCTGTTTTATTTACACACTTGCCGTGTCCCATTGCTGTCTCGTATTTCTGCTTTTATTTATATCACATGAACAGAACCTTTTTTTTTTTTTACCCGTGATTCACTGTACGACTCACCGTGAGCAACTTTGAGGAACTCTGTCATTATTGAGCAGAAAACAGGAAGAAGCGCGTCAATTAAATAACCATCTGTTGTTTAATTACACTCCATAGCTGCCACGGCGTCGTCTCTCTTGCTCACAGTAAATCTTAATCAAAGGATTCGTTGTTTGTATTTCCTCTGGCGTGACGCATAAAGAGTTACACAAACAAAATTCCCTGGTCCCATTTCGGCTCGCTTGTTTGACATCCCAGTCACATACGTGCCTTTGAGGAACAGTGAGTTGTAATCAGACGTTTCCAGATATCTCGACTCGATTGAAGGACCGGTGGGTGGCGAGCTTCCTTATTATTTATTGTCCCCCCAGTCTCGAATATAAATCACGCGACACGGCAGTCGTAGCAGCTTTTCTTCTCCGCCTTCCTCCTTCCGCAGGGATGCAGCACAGAAGTCGGCGGCGTCTTTGTGATTTTATTTTTAATGACTGAGATTGAGAGCGCGAGGAGGACGGTGCACCCGGAAACAATAAATAAGGCACGCCATCGAGGTTGAGCGTTTGTGCGGATGCATGTGTGATTAATAGGGGCTGCAGCAGATGCATACATTTAAATGATATCATTCTATGTTTTACTCTTCTGCAAAGTTTGAATTGTCTTTTTTTATAAGTCACATGATGACCTCAAACATGCATTCAATAATCTAACGCATTTTCCTCTCTTCTGTCTCTCATTTCCTTCCAGTGAGCCCAAATCCTCTTTTCAAAGAGTGGAAGACCAGTCAATGAATTATGAATGTTAAACAAGATGACCTCTTCTCAGCAGCAGCAGATGATGCGAGGTCCTAGGTGGAACCGGGCCTTGTCCGACCCTTTGTTTGTGCTGCTTCTGGCCCTCCAGCTGCTGGTGGTAGCAGGGCTGGTACGTGCTCAGACGTGCCCCTCTGTCTGCTCCTGTAGTAACCAGTTCAGCAAAGTCATCTGCACCCGGCGAGGCCTGCGGGACGTCCCCGATGGCATCTCTACCAACACGCGCTACCTGAACCTGCAAGAAAATCTCATTCAGGTCATAAAGGTGGACAGCTTCAAGCACCTGAGACATCTCGAGATCCTGCAGCTGAGCAAAAACCACATACGCAAAATCGAGCTGGGGGCCTTCAATGGACTGGCCAGCCTCAATACCCTGGAGCTTTTTGATAATCGCCTCACTACTATCCCGAACGGGGCGTTTGAGTACCTGTCCAAGCTAAAGGAGCTTTGGCTGAGGAATAACCCCATAGAGAGCATTCCCTCCTATGCTTTCAACAGAGTTCCCTCATTGCGGCGGTTGGACCTCGGGGAGCTCAAAAGGCTCTCCTACATTTCTGAGGGAGCGTTTGAAGGGCTGAGCAATCTGCGCTACTTAAATCTGGGAATGTGCAATCTGAAGGAAATTCCCAACCTCATTCCCCTGGTGAAGCTGGATGAACTGGAGATGTCGGGCAACCAGTTAGCTGTCATCCGGCCTGGCTCTTTTAAAGGGCTCATCCACTTGCAGAAGCTGTGGATGATGCATGCCCAGATCCAGACCATAGAGAGGAACTCTTTTGACGACCTGCAGTCACTAGTGGAGCTCAATCTGGCCCACAACAACCTCACCCTCTTGCCCCATGATCTCTTCACTCCTTTGCACCACCTCGAGAGGGTACACTTGCACCACAACCCGTGGAATTGTAACTGCGACATCCTCTGGCTGAGCTGGTGGCTTAAGGAGATGGTACCGGCGAACACCAGCTGCTGCGCCCGCTGCAGCTCACCGACCCACCACAAGGGACGATACATTGGCGAGCTGGACCAGAACTACTTTCACTGTTATGCTCCTGTTATTGTGGAGCCTCCCGCGGACCTAAACGTGACGGAGGGGAGCGCTGCGGAGTTAAAATGCAGAGCCAGCTCCCTGACCTCGGTAAGCTGGATTACGCCCAACGGTTCCATCATGACACACGGCGCGTACAAGATCAGAATCTCTGTGCTGAACGACGGCACTCTGAACTTCACCAACGTCACCATGCAGGACACGGGCACGTACACGTGTATGGTCAGCAATTCTGCAGGTAACACGACGGCGTCCGCCACGCTCAACGTGTCGTCGACGGAGAACAGCAGCTTCAGCTACTTCACCACGGTGACAGTGGAGACCATAGAGACGCCACACAACGAAGGCTTCACCACCGCCGTGCAACAGAAGGTGGGCCCCACCCCCTCTTCCGGGAGTTCATGGGAGTCCGTTTCGCCCACCTCCACGACTACCACCACAGTCCGGACCCCGCAATCCACCCGCGCCACAGAGAAGACTTACACGATCCCCGTCACGGAGCTGGGCGGGGAGAGCTCACTCAACGGCTTGGACGAGGTGATGAAGACGACCAAGATCATCATCGGCTGCTTTGTCGCAATCACGCTCATGGCAGCTGTCATGCTGATCATCTTCTACAAGATGCGCAAACAGCACCACCAGCAGAATCACCATGCACCCACACGCACCATTGAGATCATCAATGTGGACGAGGACTGTGTAACAGGAGGCCCGGGCATGGAGGGCCACCTGACTCTGCCTCCTCTTGAGCACGAGCACCTCAACCACTATAACGCCTATAAGACTGCATACAACCATGCCTCCACTATCAACTCCATACACAGCTCAGCGCACGAACCTTTGTTAATCCGGGCCAACTCAAAAGACAATGTACAAGAGACCCAAATCTAATACATTTGTTTGTTTGTTTTTTTTCAAAACGAGACATTACAAAACTGATGGAATTACATAACGATAAAACTGACAGGACAATACTGACAATTGCTCGTGAGGACTATGGCTCAAACAGGAAGGTTTGGAAACATGGTCTGTTTGGCAAATCAGTGACTGGTTATGTTTATTCAATGACTTTGGGAATTAGGGTATGTCTACTGTTTCAAAAAGTGTCTTTACAAAACAGAAGTTATTTATTTAAGAAAAAAGTATTGTGGTTAAATCAAGAAAAAACTGTATTCTGCAATTATTTTTTCAGCACTTAATTCATGTTGTTTTTTTTTTTTTTCTTTTTCTTCCTCTCATGTCATGTGATCGGTTTACTAATATGCTTTCAAACTCTGTTTGGAGACATCTGTCGAAGAAAAAAAAACTCCTGAAGCAAATTACTGTCAATATTTGGGTAAAAAAGCTGCAGACTTTAGATCAGAGGAGATAGTAACCTCATTTTCCCCGTGTATCAAAGAAATCTAGAGCACATTAGTGATCTTCTCCAGCTGTGGATTAAGTGATGAAATCTTTTGTGACCATCTGTAACTGAGATGAATTAAACAGTTGTTCAATATTTTACAGTGAGTGACAGAACTGTCAGTGATGGAATTTGATCATAATTCACTGTTTAATTAAATCTGTCACGTACGTATTAGGCACTCTCGGCTCTGTCGTCGGCAGACCGAGGATGTTTTGAGTGAGGGGGGGGAAATATGTCCTGCTGTTGTAAAAGTGGAGGGCTCACCATCAGAGGGACATTTTAGTTAAATTAAATTCTATTGATTAACTATGAAATAAACTTACATTTGTCTTTGTGTTCCTAATGCAAATATTATTCTATCGCCCAGTCTCCGTTTGCTTTGACTGAAGACGAGATTACTGTAGAGAACATTTCATTTATTGCATTTAGACGCATTTAAATTCTAAAGGGTTGTGACGCAGGAGGAGCATTAATGGGTCGTTTAGCATCAATATAATTGCGACTGAAATCATAGGAGAAAAGTGTAAAGATCAGAATTCTTGTGGAAAAAAAAACCGTAGCGAGGCTCCACCGCCTCGGCTGTTTGCAGTGTATCATGACCTCACCTTTACCTTACGGTGCTTTGTACTGTTGCATATGAAGATGATTGCTTTAAAGCCACCCTTTTCATGCTGGGACCCCCATACCTCATCTGCAGCACTGCAGGACCGAGTGCTATCAGAAGCAGACTGATGAGCTTAAGAAGGAGCGGAAACCCTTTATACAGCTGTCTGAGCGCGTTGCCTGTCATCTGTGTGCCACGTTTCCACATGGGCAGCGCCTGGCAGCCCCAGATTCACACCCTGCCCCAGCCAACATCAGGACTTGGCCCCCGAGCGGCAGGGCTTATGCCGGGAGAGGCTTTAGGGGTGAATGTGTGGGATCGGGCATCAACCAGATGTTTGAGTTGCACCTGCCTCCCTCCCTCTCTCTCTCTCTCTCTCTCTCTCTCTCTCTCGCTCTGTAAGCGACATCACAATTTCCATTTTAATTGATGTGCCCATGGGCTTTGGACGGACTCAGCTCTGCAGGCGCCCATACCCTGGAAATCATTTCAAAGCCCCCTCTGTGAAAAATGGCAGCAGGAAGCATTAATGCAGAGGTTAGGCAGGCATTTGTCAGATCCAACACTTAGGCTGATGCCCCGGGTTTATTTTTAGCAAATAAGCACAGCTTTTGATCCCCTAATCGGAAAATATATGAAAAGGTCAGGCCACTGTCACGCGCAATTCGACTTTTTCATTATGTCGTGAGTGTTGCATTTAGGAATCCCACGGACGAGAACTCCCCATTAAAACTAGTGTTCTAAAACGTAAGTACTAAGTGGTACTCCAGCCGAAATTCACAAAAGTGCGGCGCGAGTTTGAATTTGAAAGGCTTGAAAAGTGCCCGCGACAAGCACGATTCGCCATTTCACAATGATCAGATGAGTTGATGCTATCGGAACCGTGGCGGCTACAGTGGGCTCCGTCGGTAAAGGTGGTTTTCGCACAGCAAAACGAACAGCGATCAGCGAATCCACAGAAACTTCTCGGATCGCTCCTGTTGCATCTCTGCTGTCCACCTGGGTGCTCATGTTGTCTCACACTGTCGCATTTTAACCAAAACACAAGATTTGTCAAGCTTACGAGTTGTAATGATCATAGGTGAATATTTTACAGCGCTCATCTCCTGTCTGAGTGTAAGTTTGACAACAGTCCTCTATCCCACGTTTAAAGGAGCAGTGTGTACGAAATCTAGTCGAAAACATCTCAAATTTAACAAAATTATCAACAGAATGTTAAAAACACAGTATTCTGACCAGCTACCACGACCCGTCCCAGTCGAAAAGCTCCTTTGCTGGAGGTGCAAACACCAGCACTCGTCTGGTTTTTGAAATGCTAGCTGCACATCTAACTCAGCTACGAGCTAATGGCAGCTACAGCTAGCAGCAGTTAGCAGTGTCTCTCACGATACTTGTTTTGAGTGTGAATTCAACAGGTGGTCAACTCTTACATACTGCACAAAAAAACGAAATGTCATCAGGTGGACAGATCTGTAAACGGAGACTTTGTGAAGCCCACGTGGAGAGAGTGCCTCCTTTTTTAACCTTAAAGAAAAACAGGAAACTCACACGGCTCCATGCTGCAGTGCTTTCGAAGCGTGGGGGGGGGAATAAATGAGATGCAGCAGCAGTTTGTCTCAGTATCCCATGACTAGGATATGAAAAGAGAATTAAATTAAACAGCAAGATAATAATCTAAAGCTCTATTCGCACCAGACCAGTATTACCTGGGGTCCTCTTGTGATGTGTAATACAATAATTGCATAGATTAAAACATGTTAATAATCTATGTCTGTAATCTGTTAAGTAAAAAAAACTCTGTAGTTAATAACCTTCCATTTTTTTTCAGCTAATTCAACAGTAATTCGATAAAAGCGGTCCCGTTGTTAAACAGCATCTTTTTAATTTTCTCTCTTTCCATACTTTTTTCTCCCTTTAATTTCCAGGTTCAGGCTGCAGTGGAAATTATTAATGAGTGCTTTGATACCGTTTGGGTTGCAGATGCAGGAGGATATTTATCTCAATTTGGAGACCCCACTGTATGTTTTAAAGATAATTCGGTAATGAGGATAATTCAGGGGATTTGCTCAGTAAATTTGAATTGAAGATTTCATTTACTCACTTTGAATGTGGTGCACGCGCAGATGGTAGATTAAATAACATAAGGTTCCCAAGTAATTTTAGTTTTTAGACTGAATGAGATAATTGACCACCTCATACCATGCTTTTTTTCTTTTTTTTTTTTTTTTGTCTCACCATGATTGCACTTCTGTGGAGTTTGGCACATTTGTAAACCATAGAACGAGCTGGGCGTGTGTGTCATCTAGTCTGTGTTTGGGTTCCTAGTGGTGGGATGTGGATCACAAATTCTATTCAGTTAACGTAAGAGAGTGTAACCATCTGCCCTTCTTTTGCCTTTAGTTGGAGGTAAATCGTCTGAAAAATTTAAAATCGTAAATTTGTTGCATTTTAGTCGAGCTGTCTCATGTATGTAAGATATCTAAATATTTTTGGGTCGATATTATTATTTTTTTTTCTCACATTCTTTTTCTTTTTTGTTTTCTGAGATTGAATGCTGTTCTAGTGGTAGATTTATATATATATTAAAAAAAAAAAAAAGAAGACGATACATTTTGAGAATAAAACAAAACAAAAAACAAAAATTTTTTCAATTTTGATTTTACATGTGCCAACAACCTGTTCTAAAAAGTGAAAAAGAGAAACATGATGTAAACGAATAAGAGATTGATTTTCATGTAAGCATTCTTTCATGACCTTTAAAAGATATGGAGATCGATTATAGAGACCAGAGTTTGTAGTTCATACACAAAATATGGTTAAAATAAACTATTGTTGTTTTTCTGTATTGTCTGATTCTTGTTTTTCCCGCTGTGCCAGAGGAGGATTAATAGAGATACAACTTTTCATGGCTCATGTATTTTCTTTTCCCGTCCATTCACACAACTGTTAATTACGATATTTATCACAAGAATGTTCAGGCTGACAACCAGGTAACGCTCTCAAAGGTTTCTAAACATTATAATGTAATCTAGATTATATTTATAGATGACTTACACAGTGTTTATCTACTGAACAATACTAACAACTGAATAATAGTTGCAAATTTACATAAAACAAATGCTTGATAAATGTTTCATTCAATCGTTATTCAGAGCTCCATCTTTATACCTGCAACAATATTTATGACAATGTCGGTTCACAGTTACCGTACAATCATAATGCCTCCTTAACATATGTCCATTAATATTACCTGGCGTTAATACAACAGTCAGTCAGTTCAGAAAGTGCTGTGAAATTACAGGCTTTCATCTTTCTGCCATTGTTGCAGGAACGTATTGTTACGTAGACATTCAGCACCTTTCAGGGCTGAATAAACAAGACAATGTACTGTAGAGCACCACATACTAGTAAATACAACACATTCATTGTGGTATTCTGTCGTACTCTTAACGTGTTGGCCATTATGTGTCTTCACCTAAATCAGCCTCGCAACTCCCCAAATGAAGTGACATTGATGGTACTTGTTATCATACTTTAGAACATGCGCACTTTCCACAAATGCCATTAACAACGGCTTGGGGGGGGGGAAAGTGTCTTCATGATAACAGAGCCCTTGAGAACATTTGTGTTTTCTGTTCTGTATTATATCTGCCTGTTGCTTTACAAACTGAACATTTTCGCCGAGTAACGGCAAAGGAAAATGCCGATGTCTGCATTGCTGAATTTTTTTGGGCGGCTACTTTCCCAAATGTTGTCCAGTGCGTGTTGCCTCAGGACAGTTAATGTAACATATTAGCCATTCAACGTGTAAAGTGAACGTTGATGAGCAGGAAGAAATCAGAAATGAGTCATGATGTGACATAAACAACACCTAGAATTAAGCACAATAGCTGTGAAAGTGTGCTCCTACTTTTTAAGGGTAATATCTGAGCATTTTAATGTCAATTTTATACTCTGTAACTGCTATTAAAATGAAATCTTGTATGTTATTTCCAGTAAGTAATGTGTTGCAGTAACAATATTGAGTACTATGGCATCTTTGTATCTGAAGCCTTTAATCAGCCTCTCACTCAGGCACTCAGACTTCACAGAGAGAAGTCAGTTTGTAACTGCACATCTCGACATGACGCTATCTCCCCAGTGAAATCAAATCACTACACAATTGCGTTAGCTTATGGAGAGCTAATAAAAGTGTATTAGTAAAACATCCTGTGATTGGGATCTTATCCTAAACAGATTCCAGCGCAAGACAAATAAGATGATTGCGCTTCTCAATTAATTTCTCCGTCATTAGCATTCACGGGCTATTGTTCCACTTTGTAATTAACCAAACAGAAATGAGATTGCGATCGTCACGCGATCGAGTCGGATCGCAAGCGCGAGCCGACTGTTAAAAACATTCGGACCCGAGTGTGATGGCGTCCCCCTTTGGGCCAGTCGGTAGCGAGAAAACCCGTGGATTGATGAGCGCATCACAAAGTGTCTCACGTAAGGAAAATGATAAATTACAGGGAGTGGGCTACATTGTTTGCACCCCTGTTTTTTTTATATGAGGGATGATTCACCAGCATTTAGGTTTAAAGTTTAGACCATTGCATTTGTAAACTGATGACTTTTAAATGTACAATAGCGTAAGTAAAGCCGTGGAGCCGATATTCTTCTCCTGATCTTTGAATGACGTGTTGTTCTTCAACGGAGGCTGCTGTCCTTTTCCTTTTATATGTGTCAGAACCTCGCGCAAATTGGTTCTTTAAGTGCTTTAAGCTCATCATTCCGGGCGCATAAACATACGTACATAAAGGACACGTACAGTACGAGGAAACTGGCAGCATGTGCAACGCACGCTGCCGCCGAGGTACCGCAGCAGTCAATCATTCAAGTATTCAATCAGTCGCAGATGTGCCGGCAGGTCTTTACTCTGGATTATCCATACTGTCATTGTTCCTCATTTTGCATACAGAGAAAGAGATTGAAGTGAATTAGATGTATCCATCAGGGGCAAAGCTGGTGCAGCGGCAGCATCAGTCACACGGAGTATAAATATAAAAAAAGGCTTGTGTGATTTGGGAATAGATCGCTGTGGATATCAACACGACGAACTGAAGGAGTTGAAGTAAGATTTAAAACGAAAACCTGCTTCGAAAAAAAAAAAAACCCCAGCCGCAATCAGATACGTTAACCGGCAGCTCCAAATTGAAAACACTGCAAAACAAGATGTCAAACTCACACTGGAAATAAATGTGTTTGTTGTGGAGTCATGAGACGGAAAAGTTTATGCATTGACATGATTAATCTCGGTAATGTTGGGCTGTGTGTACCATAAGACAGAGCAGCGAGATGCACAGCCCGCTCACTAATTCAAAAGTTTTGCCGTTTGATGAATGTTTCTGGGTGAGCCCCGCTCGCCCTCTTCATCTCTGCTGCACATTTGTTCCAGCCGATCATAAACAAGGTAAAGCGCGCGGGCTGATCCCCGAGGAAACGTCGCATTACAATGTATAATTCCAACTGGTCTGCTCTTTCATGTGTGTGACAGGTTGGTTTTCATAATAGTTGCCTATTGAAAACACAGCCCAGGGCCTGTTCCACTGGCTCCTCACTAATGCACCATTAAACTCCTCATTTTCTTATTTATTCTGCTCCTGAGGCTCGGGTAAATTAATGGCTGCTTAATGCCAGCGCACTGTTTGGTATGCTAGTGTTTTTCTTGTGTCTATAACATTGAGGTTAGATAGAAATAGCGTGAGGGGAAAAGTACGCCACCGGCAGAAAAAGGCTGCGCGGTGGCATGTTTTTTTGTCTGCCGACCTTACGGATAGACTTTTGCCTTGAAGCGCTGTATTTCACACCAGCGAACATACTTCACATACGACAAGCTGCGACCCCAGAGCGTCGAATGAATTGAATAAAAAAAATGTGAATGCGGAAGTATGTAGCCATTCGTAACAGGTAAAAAATGATTTGCCAACATGTGTGAATATTTGTAAACTCTTAGTGCAGCCGATCGGAGAACTCTCTGTATTGTAGAAACGGCAGTTTAAAGCAGGTCACAGAGTTACTGGCTGTGAAAAACATTCGGTGGTCTCTTATGAAAACACTTAATTATCACTGCCAAAGGCTGCCTAAATTCAAAAGCAGTCTCCTTCAGCATCCGCGGCACAAGGAGCAGGTACAGCTAAATATGAAGATTTAGCCCAAAAATATAATTAGAATGAAAATCACCTTGAACAGGAAGTACGGCAGCTTGTGTGGACAGAGACCACGTTTGCAGCTAAGCCTTTTTTACACCTAGGCAAAGCTCTAGATTCACAAACACAGCAGCCGAAGCCCGAAAAAGACGCGAAAGGAGGCATTTTTTTTATGTTTAATTCATTTGATGAAGTGCCCTTATTCACAGCCTCCTCCTGCCCTGGGACCTCGAGCAGCCAGACGCCCTCAGATGACAGTTTCTGTTTTGAGGCCAGTCGCTGCCCTTTCACAACAGACAAGCTCAAAATGAGATCAGAGAAAATGTCTTCTATATCATGAAAGAAAAAAAAAAAACTACTTTGTTAGCGTTAGGGACAAAATCACTACCTGCTTAAGGGTGGCAAAAAGATGAAGCTACTTGGTTAAGGCCAGGGAATAAAAAAACACTAATTGGCATGTAGCATGTTATTGGCAGTGCATGGACCGATAATGAACATATCAGAGAGATGATGAATGTCAAGTCAGTGATTTGCCAGGATGAACATGTTTTGGCTTTAAGCAGATTGATGCTGGAATCTGATGTCGGGTGAGTTTAGGTTTCGAACCGATCCGGATTAATATTTTCTGCTGGTTTAAAGTCGAGGCTGATGCAAACTGCGGTAGAAAGCCGTGTTTCCTGCCAGTCCACCACTGCAGTGAGAGTAGGACGGGAGGAGTGGCATTACATCAAAGAAGAGGAGACGACGCATCATTTCGCGAGGAGGTAAACACCTCATTTGCCATGTTGCTTTTTAAGTCACTTGAAGAAAGTGGATGTTGGGCGATGGTGTAATGGCTATTTTTACAGCCTGTACCGTGGGTGGGGGGTTCATCCTGACTAGTACATGCAAATGCTGGCGCTTCACAGGGATAATTGTGTAAGTCTGCAGAAGAGAGACGCCTGCAATTACCAGCAAGAGATAATTTTCTTTAAAAAAGCATCAAGTGGTATCAAGGATTAATTATCTGTTGATTAAAATGTGGAGTACAGTCACGGATCTAAGATTGTCATCAACTCAAGCAGTCCTTCAACGGACTGACATAAAGAAAAGTCCTGGCAGCAGTCGTGGGATCAAAATGATTATTCTTTAACAGATCTGATGAGGAGATGGACTAAGATGCAATCTCAGGATGAAAGGAGCCCACTCGATGACGTGGTAAAATTTTGAATTGGTTTTCCCAAGTAATCTTTTCCACTAGGGCGTAGCCACTGGGATGGAATGGAAAACTGGCCCTGTAGGAAACAGGAAAAAAAAACAACAAATGTTCCATGACGGCACTGGTGTATGCAATTCCAAATAAACATGGAGGTGTAATGGATGAAATACGAGAAACACTATGGAGGTTGAGTTGCACCATTTGGCCATTTCAGGCCCTTGAAAAAACAACCTGAACATGTGTTTGCCGATTAAAAATCCAAAAAGAAGACCACAGCTGAACCCAAAGAAATCGTCGTGCCATCTTTGTTGATATAACGCACGTTAGAGACTTTCGAACTTTCGATGAAAAGGGCGGAAATGGAGAAAGTACTGCGATATCCTGCGATTACTTTTCTTTAAGCTCTTGCCACCGGGCAGCTGACCTACAGCAGGGAAAAGTGAAGGCAGAGCTTACCTCTTTGGGTGGCTCGCTTCTCCCGTTCAAAGCCCCACATTACTACGCCCGAGGGTATGTCAGCAGGTGTAATTACAGCCACGTTGTTATCTGGGTTCAACACTATATAGCTCGAACGCAAAGCTGTTTTTTTTGCAGAGCACAACAACTTACAGCAGGCGAAGCCGAGGTCCACACAACAACTGTTTTGTAGGTTTTTATTTTTTTTGGCAAGTGCAGGCAATTGATAGGTCTGACAGCAGCTTCTGTCCTCTAACCAGGGCACATCAGTTAGAGGATAATAGAGTAAAGCAGAGCCACGTAGCAGCCATACTGTCGTCCTCCCGCCTCCTCTCCAGCAGCGCTCAAACTCTGAGCGCACCGGATCGCAATAAAGACAGCTCCGTCGTGGAGCTTTCCACCCCTATAAGGAGAACGACTTCCTGAGGGAGTTCACCATGTTTGAACGTACGAGCGATGCAGCACAGCAGCCACCCAGCTGCAATATCCACGTGGGCAACCAGCCACACAAACGCAGACGCTCACACTCTCCGCTGCCTCTCCCTGCTCCTCTCAGTCTTTCGCGTTCGAACATGTGCACGCAGAACGCTGTAATAATGGCCGGGCTTTGTTCTGTGTGGGCGATTGTTGAAGGCGCCATCGGCTGCCGCAGTGCTCTGTGTCTGTGTTCCCGTGGAAACTGTGATAGCGGGATGCACTAGCTGACCCCGTTTAGCATGCCAAAAAATTAGCCATGCACAGAAACCCTTCCTTCACAGTATTTCTACTCCAGTGCTCCAGTGAAGCATTTGAGATTTAATACTTTAAGGTCCAGGGTGTAGAATTAAGGACAGGGATGTTATAGGCAGAAATGAAATATTATATGATAATAGCAGTGTTTTTATTAATGTATGCATGGGAATAAGAATTGCGTGTTCTTTATCTTAGAACGAGCCTTTAATACCTGCAAAAGGAGCAGGTCCTCGTCCACAAAGTGCACCATGTTTCTACAGTAGCCCAGAATGGACAAACCAAACACTGGCTCTGAGGCCTCTGGAGGGTGAAGCAAGTTGTATGCAGTTGTTACAACATCACAACTCAATCCCACACATGATCATGTAAAAAACTAAATAACGGACAGACAGGAAAAGTATGTAGCATGTACCAGAGTAAAACAGAACAACCCTTGTAGAAATAGAGTTTATTTATCTGATTTATTCCTACTATTTACTTCATTCTTAACTGATGGCTTTGTGTGCAGATTGTTATGCCCGCAGGTCCATTGTCAGTGTGTTCCAGTGGTGATGCAGGCTGACATCGAATGCTGTTCCTCTAATAAGTTTCTGAGCCAATTAGTTTTTGTTTGGTAAGGAGGGTTCACGATCGTTAGTGAATTGTGTTTTTCTCTCGCCTTCTGTCACATTTCTACTGGGTACACCCTGAATTCATTTTATTCGGAAAAATACCAGCAGAACATTTCAACCACAGTCTATACCGCAATTAACATTAAACACAGCTGTCGAAAAACTGACCTGAAAAGTTCTCTGGGGGCTCACGTAAGGCGAGCGAAGCAAAGAAAAGAGCCATGTCTGTTGTGAGAGCCAGAGCACAGCCAGAGTAATGGTGGCTATTATACTGTAGTCAAGTGCGCCACGAGCAGAGGGAAACCATAGAAGCATGTCGCATGCATGAATGTGCTAATGTCTTCCAACCTAAGAGCAGAATCTTTATAGACCAAAACAATCAGATGGTAAGGACTGCGGTGCCCTGCTTTTGGTCTCAAACGTGCTCCTGCGTTTTGTAAAAAAATAGCTTAGTCTTATCATATTTTTATAATACTTTTCTTACAGTAATTAAGTATGCTTGTGATGAAGGCATACCAAAATACTTTAAGGTCATCTAGTCTGGGAAAATGATGTACTCTGGCAATTAACCTAAAATTGACAAAAGCGATGGTATTTTCAAAACTCCAATCATCACAATCCACCCCGAGGCTCTTTCCCGTTGATGGGGAGCCCTTCATTTGGACCTTATGGCAATAAAAATCAATTAGTGTCTTACCTCTGCGCAGCTGACACAACTTCTGTGACATTCACAAGTTGTTTTGATCAATAGAGTGAGCCACTTAGGCGCTGACATCTTTGGGTGGTATGGAAATGCACAGCTGCATGTCATCTGCATAGCAATTGAAAATCAATGGTATGGTCCCAGGGAGGGAGCTAAAAGACACACTAATCAGCTGATTAGGTGTTTGCAGGTGGTATTGTTTCTCTAGCACATACCTACTCAATACATCTCGGCGTAGCTGTATTGGAAATTATTATAGTGAAGGGTAGAACATAGAAGTGACTCACTACTTCACTTTTGAAAAAAAAAAAAGTTTTTTTTTTTCTTGCAATACACCTGAACTTCACTTGAATTTCCTGCAGATACAGTACGTCAGAGCATCTGGTGTTCATTCATCCAAGAAGGGGTGTTTTGGGAGTGTGGATAGGTTGTGACTCAGACGGCACAAGTTGAAACATCATCCATTGGCTGCCTGATGTTTTTATTCTGGAACGGCATTCACAGACTTAGATTTTTTACAACGGTTTCCTGAGAAATTTGTGCTGGCGCTGTGAGCAAAGAGGAACCCTTCAATGAATTGATAGTCACTAATTGTAAATGGGTCATTACAGGAAAGGAATGATCGATACATTGGAATAGAAACCATCTGTTTCTGTTAGGTGGATATTAAACATTGAAGCGAAGTTAAATCTGATTAATAACTTTTTCTGACTGCACCATGACCTTGAATTTAAGGTGTCGTTTTGCAGGCCGGGCACCGCTGAATGCGATCACATTCATCAAAGTCTGAGTAGGGACTGTCAGTAGAAAATGTGCTGTTTAAGCTTCACTATTGCACAATAATGTCAACAACTTGGATGCAACACAGATGGACCAAATTTGCAGATTCATGCATTTTGGATTCAATATTTACCACAACTATAATTTAATTTAAATTTTTCAATAAGGCAGCGATGGCTTAATGTGTGCTACAGCAGTGCAGCTATAAGAGGCTCCAGGAAAGCTATTTAATGCCTTTGTTCTCTGGTTAAGTGTGTAATATACTGTGTGAGCCCAAGGCTGGAATGGCACTTATATCCAGCCTGAGAGTTGCATGAAGACTAAGTCATTTATTCTTCATCGTTTTACGCAAATGTAAATGTGCACAGTTTCCATTTACATTCAAAATGCAACACAAATCGAAAGTTTGCATGTGAGGATGCCACTTCAGAAGAAAATAAAGTAACCCGCATTCTTCTTGCATTCACCATGTTAGATGTTAGATGCAAATATGATGGTCTGCTAGTTTACACTATCAGCTGACACAAACACATGACACTTGATAGGCCGTGATGCTGCTAGCGCCCTCAGTGGTCTCTCACCCACACAGAGTGGTGGGCTCTCTCACCCTCTCGCAGATCATTTAATCATCAAACTGGTCAGAGGTCAGGTAAATATTTTCCACTTCACAATTCATTTTCGCTCTTGTTTGTCAACCTTCACAGCAGCAGGCCTTGGAGGTACAGAGAAAGACTGCTGAATGCAGGGGAGGGGGGGGGGATAACAGAGAGAACTCAAGTCTCAGGTGAGGACTAACTTCAGTTAAAGGCAAAAATAGAAACACGCAAACCCTCTGCGCCTGCAGATTTCCCGTGTGTGTTGGTGGTAAACAAACCCCCGGTCAAACTCACAAGATCGATGTGAAAATGCGCTTCTCTCACTTTGTGAACACAGCTAAATTATCCACCATCGCGCGACTGCTAGCTTTAATCTAGTCGGGCACGTTTCAGTTGCTAGGCTTTGTCGCACCTCAGCTCCACCTACCTTCCGCCTCTTTGCCCATTTTTGGATTAGAGAGGGGAGTCGGGCAATGCCAAGATGCCACATTGAGCCTCGCTCAATAATAAACCAATTGTTTTTAGAATGTAACGTATTATTTGCTGTTTAATTAAATAGTCGTTAAGTTTCCTTGTAACATCTAGAGCTGTAGAGCTTTAGTGCTGCGTCTTCTTTCTCGGCCGCGGTGGCAGAAAATAATGCCAGACAGCGTCTCGCAGACGCAGTTGATGTGACCGAAAAATATGAATCCATTAGTCGTCCAAATCTTTTGAGTAATGTACACCAACAATAATGACCATTTTACAGTGATGAATTATTCAAGTGTAATAAATTCAACTTAAATGGCTCTCAATACGTGTGCATAATACTCTCGCATAATGATACACATTGAGTGATTCAACGCCGCTGCCAATTCAAGACTAAGGTGAGGTACTAGACGAGAGGCTGTGCTGATTTTATGGCCCGTGATGATGACTGGCAAATGAGATGCTTGAAATTTCAAAGGGCCATTGTCCCGCATCTCTGTGAATTGGGATCAGAGATTAAATATCAGGTGCCGAGGAATGGCGCACTCTCTCATTTGAAGATTCTTACAAATGTGTCTTCTGGCAGCTGGGACAGCCAAAAGAAAAGGTGGATGACCCTTAATAATGTGCCATACATCACGTCTTTATGAGATGGCTGAAAGGGAGTGCGAGGCGAAACTGGGTATTGACTAAAAGAGGCCAAAGAACTTGATTCAATTAAACACGTGGACGGTCCTTGGCACTAATGTGCAGTTGGTCAACATCAGAATGCATCGCGAATGTGACTGTTCACCCGTGCGTTAAAGTGGCTGCTGCAGGAGGCGTAATGCTCGCAGAAGCCCGGCTTAAGTCACGATTCAGTTTAAAGATTGTCACGTCAGCGTGAGATGTAAAATAGCTTATATCCGGCCATTTGGGAGCAGCGGAAAATAAGCCCTGAACACAACATGATCGGCGGCAGCTTTTATGTGCTATGACACGCATGTTAGCGAAGAGTCGCCACATCCAGCCGATGCCCGACAATAAGATTAATGTTGAGTAGTGTGTCTGGCCGCCTCATGGATTAAGACGGACATATCTGCCTCCGCTACTGATTTGCTGCATTTCTGCTCATCATCTGCCTTCAACCCCTGCATGTGAACAGGACTCTTCTCCCTCTGGATGAAAGAGTCTTTGTAGCTCTCAAATCAAATCAATTGCATTTATATTCATATATATATCACAATCGCATTGCCTCTGTGGGCTTTACAACCTGCACAGTGAACAACATCCTCTGTCCTTAAACCCTCGATTCAAGTGAGGAAAAACTTGCCATGTTGGAAGAAACCGCGATCGGTGAAGTGTCATAATCCAGCTATGCGCTGACTTCAGTTTTACTGCATCTCGTGTTGTTACACTTTTTGATGAAGAACGGTAACTGCATTATATCATGCACAGCAATTAAATATCGAGCATCTACCGTAAGTCTGCCATGCGGAGGAAGGAAGAGTCTCTCTAAGTGTTGCGTTAAAACTCACTCAAAAGTCATTATCGCGCACTCGAACCGTACGTGAATTCCCTTTATCACCGAGTGGTCTCCTTGTGGACGTGTGAATTACAGTGGTTTAACTCTTAAACAAAGCTCCTCTATCGTCTTCCTGCTGTTGTATAACGCCGAGCCCGCTGCAGCTGGCAAGAACGCATTTGAAGGTCAGGTCTTCGGAGGTAAAACTCCCTGCTAACTGTGCCAATTCATTAATCTAAGGCTCAATGCAGGAAGGAAATGTATTCGGATGATGAATGTCCAGATCAAAGGCTTTTGCTCCCCCAAAGGCATGAAATTAAAGTGAAGTAAACCTCGAATTCTTCTTATAGTGTATCGCATGCTATCGGAAGAGGGGATATTTTGTTGTTTTGTCGAATATATATCACCACCATTCAACAAATGATTTTCCTCATATGTACTTTGGGGACACAAGGGACTATAGCAACATGAGAGAGGAAAAAAGTCGAAATGTCAAGAATAAAGTCAACGCTTCAAATCCAGTCAGGGGAGCGACTGACGGCTACGGTATGATGCGAGCTGCCCGAGCCTTCGGTCTCTTCCACTACTGCACCCTTGAGTGTGAAGTTGTGTGTGTAGTGGAACAATGCCTCCAAAGTCCTGAGACTGACAACTGCGCTGTTTATGAGCGAAGAGAGAAATAATTTCTTTGTGACTGAAGCCACTTCTGAGGTACAGTTTCACCGATTCATCTTCATCATCAACTTCGCTGTGGCCATTCGACGTCGCCTCAAAAGGTCGACTCAAATCGGGAAATGTCAAGTCTATTCTGGGCATTTTGTGCTTAATTCACGTGACTTGTATTTCAACTGTTTTCTCGACATTTGCACTTTTTTTCTTGAAGTGCATAATGAAAGAAAAAACAAAAAAAAACACGTCCTCCGCTGATCGTTTTTCTCACCCCTGGCCATAAATTCTCTTCCTTAGGGCAACGGATTTTGTGTTGAATAATCCACTTTATATGTCAGGTTGATAAACAATAATCAACAGGTGTCGGATGTAAAACGACAGTGAGCTAAGACTCGCCTGCAGCTGTGATCAGGTCCAGGTGCTGAAGGGGATGAAGCCTGCTCGTGTCAGATCTCAAATCTCGGTGTAACGCCTGGATAGCGGTACTTGTCAGGTGGTGCGTCCTTTGTCCACAGTGCATGCATCGCTCTTTTTTTATCCTTCCTCTGTTCGAGAGGTTTTTTTTCTCTGATCCTTCAGAACCTGATTCTGCGAGGCACTTCAGAAATGAAGCAAAGAAAGAGGCTTTATTTTGGAAAGCCTTACTTCAGCTAACAAGAAAAATGAATTTGGATTGTAGCAGTTTCACAACGGACACACAGACCCCATCAGTCGACAAAAAAAATAAATAATAAACACTGAAAATATAATGACAGCAGAAAGGCAGGGTGCCATTACGCATGTTGAGATGATTGTCCTCAACAACATTGCGGTGGCAACGGGATAAACAAAACCAGCCCTGAAGGTGCTTTCACCCGGCAACTTTCTCCAGCTCCTCTTTCAGACTGTATGTTCTTCCAAGCCTGCAAATAAGAATCATTTCCTCCGTGTAAAACACTGATTTAGGAATGGCGTGTCTACCACGTGTTTTTTGCAGATAGTATTGGAACTCTTGGCCGGATCCCGAGTTATAGGAAGAAAAACCTGAATGAAAAGTGTGGAGAAATAAAACTCAGATGTTTCCATCCCGAGCCTGAATGATCTGATAACTTTTGGACAAACATGTTAAACAACACTTCATTTTATGTCCATCCATTTCGTCACCCATGTTACGGGCTTTGACGGGCGCAGGAGATATGCCATTCCTTTGGCACCAGCCCAGAAAGTTTCAAGGCACTGGCTGATGCTTTACAACATGTCCAAGAACATCAAAACCCGCAGAGGTGATGAGGCACACTCTCGTCCCTGGCTTTCTCAGGCGTGATTATGCAGAAGTTGTACTCCCCTCTGGGCTGGTGATATTTTTGTCAGTTTAAGGACACTGTTTCTGACATAAAACAACACTAAAGAGACACGTCACACCCCCGACAGTATCCAAAGCCTTCGGTATTTCAGTGTGAATCCCGCCAAAAATTGCCTCCATGCCACTGAGAAGCTTACTAATGACCTCAGCCGTGTACATGGACTTCAAAGTCGTGTCCACGAGCACGATACTCCCGTTGAAAGGGCATTTCTCTCGTATTTAGAAAAGCTGTCCGGCCAATCCAAGCAACACCATCATGTGTAGGATTCCCAAACTCATCAGGAACCACACGCCCTTTAAAGTATTACTTCACAAAAACGTTTGCCCATTTTATTCCTTACTAAACCCCAAATTCTAGTCAAAGCAGGCGTGATATTGGAAAATATTATGGCATTTTGTGCGAGCAATACTATCTAAGCATTAACTGTTTGCACTTGCCAGATACTTTAAAGCTCTGTAACAATTCGATTGTAGACTCTGACCTGAGACTGTACTCAAAACAGCATTTCGGTATCGGCATGCACATTTCATGCTCATTTCATTCATTAGGTAATATCCCTTTTATTAATTCCAAATTCAAAACTTAATTAGGCAAATTCAGTTTCTATTACCGCAGCTGTTCATTACATGTTATCACATAACATAGTGTTTCGTTGAGTCCCACCACGCATGACAGGGGGGATTTTGTGCTGTGCTATACAGATAAGCTTGGCTAACAACATTGTGCTTGTAAAAAAAAAAAAAAAAAAAAAAAAAAAACATTGAAAAGTGCATGAATCATTAACGGAGCGCAACACGGCTTGAGTGCCTGAACCCATTATTCCAATGTCTGCCTCCCACATAAGCTGGGAAAAAAAAAAAAAACATACATTACTTTAATGTCTTTCCAGCTGTAGTTCCATTAACATTCAACTTGATAAGACTTAAGGAGCTTGTGCTTTCACAGACAGAGCAGATTTTATACATCATGGCGTGGATCACATTATGTAGTGATTATAAAAAGCACAATGACGTCTCTGTAAGCACTACATTTCTCTTGTTAAACATTTCAAAAGCTCAGGTTCAGTAAGAATCCATATTCAGACTTCAAAGTTCAGTTTCGTTGTTCTGACTCGGACGGGTGGCGAAGCTGTCAGGTCATGAAATAGCTTGTTTTGGTCCTTTAGTCTGGACAGGATAGTTACAGCAGGACAGTGTGAATAATTAAGACTTTCCACAGCAGTGATTTCAACGAGATACATCTTTTTCCAGATTTTTTTTTGTTTTTTTTCTTCCGAGTGCTCGCGCAGGCTGCACACTGCTCGTGGCGTAGCGTACGGATGAATATTTTCCCAGGGATGGCTTACGTTCAATCACGTCACCGCAGACATTTTCTGAGAAAAGCATGGCATGGTTTCAGACGGGAACATGAACATCGTCGGCATTAGCGGATAATCTGCCGACTACAAACTGTAATAAGCTAAGCGGTAGTGATTGGGCTAGTGGCCACAGCTGCAGTGTAAGCTGATTAATTGATTGATTAAGTTTTACCTTGTCATTTTTTCCGGCGGAGCGAACGTCAGCCGAGGACATTTATGCAAAACTACAGATGAGTTCAAACTGAAAGCTTCGTTATGTTGCAAAAAAAAACAAAAACAAAACACAGATGGAGATGGTCCAACTTCCCACGTTTAGCCACATGTGGTTATCATAGAAACGGCTAGAAATGTAATGTTATTGAAAGCGTACAGTGGTGCGACTTGAACTGTAATAATGTCACCGCCGTCCTCTCCACCTCCATCTCGCATCCTGGCAACTGTGCTATTCTATATCTGAGCACACATCTCATCGTCTGTGTTGTGACACCATGTGCACGAAACATACCTAGCAACTTAAAAGAAATCCTTTTTCCTGACGATTATATTCCCCCTGTTTGTCCTACCTAATTCAAGATTGATTTCTAATTGGTGCGGGAAGATCGCTATAAAAAGAACCATTGCATCAAAGTTCATTACAATGAGCATTACAGTAAACTGAGAGGGGGATGTTTCACACGGGACTGCCGTCCACAAGCTAATCCCATCTGGGCAAGGTTGTAGACCTGTTTCATGTGCTTCTATTGACAGACATTATTGGTGGTAGATGGTAAAAAAAAAATGGTAAGCAATTCCCTACATATGGCTATTTCACTGTGTGCGAAATTCAATCATGACCCAGACCAGATGTTCAGGTGCTGATTATAGGAGGGTTAATTGAAAAAAAAAAAAAAAGGAAGACGATAATGTGTATATTACATGTTGAAGTCTCCTGTTGTTAACCAAACAACAACGTGAATGCAGAATTCCCTGCCTCATGTGGAAAAGATGGAATCTTGTACCGATAGCTTACGGTAGAGTCCACGGCATTGTCCGAGGAAAACTAATTAACTGATGCATTCCATTTCATCAGAGTCTGGGGAACCATCCATCACACTCGGAGGAGGGGGGGGGGGCAAACAAAATACAGTACTCATGTAAATTAAAGTCCTGGAGAGCCCCCTGGCTCAGGATAGATCGTTCTCATCCATTTATTAATTTATTTTTTCGCAACTCCTTATCGGTGAGCCGACAGCTCGTCCACGATGAGCTCTAGAGGGAGCAGAGAAAGGCTTTTCTTTATCCCCCCCCCCCCCTCGAAATGAAGGGGCAGTGTCAGAAATTGCTTCATGTTTGAGTCTGTGGGGAGGTATGTTCATTATCATTAATTAGCTTCATGAAGGACACTTTGAATTGGCCTGTGCCGTGTCGTTTAAAGACAACTGAAATGGCAGCGTACTCAAAAAGTAGCAAACGGTAGTCATTTTTCGCCTATAGCTCTATAAAAGTAAAAAAAAAAGAAATGTGTCCCATGTTTACAAGATCCTCACTTCACCCTGGTTGTTTCTTCAGTCAAAAACAGGATTTGCATGTTTTAGGAAGCAGAGATGAAAAATCTGGATTATGCCGAGTTAAGCCTATTAATGTTGAGAGCTATAGATTTGTAATACGATGGATGGGCTAAGCTTTACCTTCAGCCTGTTTCAGAGAGATTGTAAAGGTAATCTAAACAAGACACTTCGGGTGATTAGGAGCATAAACTCGGTATCCATTCATACGAAATACCTCGCAACCATGGAAAATCCTCTAGTTTACCTCCGGCTTGTGAAATGTGATGAGTGGATCACCGCTGGGTTGTTTAGAATCACCACGCGTATTAGACCATGTTTGTTTGTTTGTTTTTTTTTTGAGTTTCTTAATATTTGAAACGCATTTTACGGCTCAGCATTTAAGTTTGTTGCATTTCATAATCAGTACAGTTAAAATCCTGCTCCTGCTTTTCACCGTTAAAGGTTCAGGTCGTGCATGGAGCCAACGAGGCTGTTTACATGCCTTTTAGTCAATGTCCCAGAATCAACCTTTGTTGGTTGGGTATAATAAATATTTCAAAGTAGTTGCATTCAGATAAGTTAGCGCTACACTAAAGAATTATACTCCAAGGCCAACTATCGCAGCGCTGCAAAACGTTATTGATGCAGAAACATTATTTATTCATTTTACAATCTCCGTTTCTTCCCTTTTCTATCTTTCCAGAAAGTCGAGTAGTGTCCTTCTGTTCGGTTGCACTGCAGCTAACAAGCGCTACTATGTTTCCTGGCAGTTGCAAAGCCTACTAAGGGGTGAGGCATGTTATTTAATAGCTCTTCTATCAGGCTAACCTACGTGTGGATACGCTGATATTAATCTTAAGGGGGGGAGACGATCAACTCTTGGTGTGCTTTGAATCACTGTCAGTTTGTTAGTTATCCATACATAGTGAAATGTGCCAAAAAGTTAGGTCGGCATTTCTTTCGACCCGACGTTAAACCTTCCCTCTGTGAGATCGATTATCTTCTGAGCCCTCTGACAGGTGCCACCATTCTCCAGCCCTTACCTCATGCACCTTTAAACTGCCTTTGAATCCCGTCCTCTCACGCGATGACTCGGCGGCTTCGCTCAACTCATTCTACTTGTCTGCTTTGAGGCTAATCTACCGTTGCTGGCTTTCCGCTCAGTTTCAGCTCAGCGGTCCGGCTGTTACGGCCGCCCCCTCTTTACCTGCGCCCCCACACACTCCACACAGCCTTCTCAAGCGAGCTACATATTCCCTCCTGTCCTGTCCGCGTCCTTCTCGACCCGTCAAGCAGCACTCGAAACAGTTAAACTATACTGCTAATATACTTAGCACGCTACAAAGACCATGCAGGCCCGTGAAGTGAGGGACAGAGAAAAGTCCCTTACGAAAAAGGATTTTGTTGCTGGTAGCACTGCTAGGATTTCTAACTTTATTAGAGGATGATCACTTGCTGATGCCTGGTTGGTCTGTCTTCTCGATACATGTAGGCTATATGGTGGAAATCATGGCAGATGGTATGTGAGGCTTACATGAAAGCCAGATTGTGTGTTACACTGTTGCCATGTCTGCAGGAGCTGATTGTGTATTCTGGGAAGAAATATATATATTATAATTTGAAAATATTGTTAAGGTGTAAGACCACATTTTGCTACACAGACACGCTTGTTTAAGCATTGCATCTCAGTTGTATTTTTTAATAGAATTTTTTGGGGGGATATGTTTTTTATCCTCCCAGTGTCCCATCAGTCCTCTGCTCGACATGAAGCAGGCTGATCATCCATAAAACTACTCCCAGGTACAGTCTACACGCTCGCATTCAATCACGGATTCCCTGAAATATATGCATTCCTTGCGGGACAAAATTTGTACAGGCGTAATAGGACCAGTCTCTTCAGCTCGGTCCTGAGCTGCAGCCTCGGGCTTTTGACAAGGTTTGAACAAAGAACAACATGCTGAGACAGTCCCTGTCTGCTTGTTTGAGTTTCCAAGGCCAGCTGCGTCAAAAACAGAACTATTTATTTTTTTTTTTAAGGTATCCTCTTATTGTCATTTCGTCATCAGGTACACCTCGTGACCCACCTCACAAATCTGACAAGACCACAACGTTTAATATATTAAGATCATGATATAAAAAATGTTAGACGAAGGCAGGCTATCACAGTCAATGATGACAGGAAATGTAGTGTACAGAGGAAAGGAAGTCCGCAGTTCATTTAAAGCGCTTTCACTCAGGCGACTGGGATTATCCACTATGAGGCCGATAGATTGTCATCAGGAAGTAGTCATAAGCGACACCGTGTGTGAGGCCATGGTTCTCTACTGGTAAATAGTTGAGCTCCTGGCCCACACAAAGAAGTTTAAGTATCCTGGGGTCTTGTTTACGACTAAGGAGAACATGGAGCGTGAGACGGACAGGCGGTGTCCTGCGGCATCAGCAGTACTGCAGGCCTTGTGCCAGACTGTCATGGCGGAGAGGGAGCGCAGCCAGATAGGCGAAGCATTCGATTTACCCGGCAAGCTACGTTCCAACCCTCACCTGTGGTGATGAGCGTGCGGGTAGTGACCGAACGAACGAGATTGTGGATACAAGAGGCAAAATTAGTTTCCTCCGTAGGGTGGCTAAGCTTCAGAGATAAGGTGAGGGGCTCGGACATCCGGAGGGAGCTTGGAGGAGAGCCGCTGCTCCTTCACCGCCAGCTGAGGTGGTTCGGGCATCTGATTAGGATGCCTCCTGGGCTTTTTTTCTGGGCTTGCCCAACTGGATGGAGAGGGAGATCCCCTCGCTGGAGGGATTATATATCTCATCCAGTGTGGGAACGCCTCGGGATCCCCCAGGAGGAGCTGGAAATCATTGCTGAGGAGAAGGACAACTAGGATACCCTGCTGCATGGATGAATGGATGGCTGATCTTTTCCTAAACCTGACCAAGTCGACACGGCGTCTTCATGTTGAAAAACGAACTGGACGTTGCACCTTTTGTTATTGCTGACTCGACGGCTGAAGACACTGTGATGTTTTTCACGCGTAGGCAACGCCAAAGGCGACAGTGGCACAGTTTGATGTGACATCAGGTTGAAAGGAATGAAGTGCTGCCTCGGGAAGAGACATGAATCCGAGATGTATCAGCCCAGCAGTAGGTTTCATCAGCGGTCTGCAAAACATCTGTATCTCTTCACATGGACAAACAGACAACTGTAGGCTTGAAACTTGGACACAGAGTGCACAAATCATCAAATATTCACACTGTACATATAAATAGCATGCGGTGACCTTTCTCGGTCAACACCTCGCTTTTGAGTGCAGATAAGAAAGTTTATTACAATCCCTTATGAAACACGGTGCGCCACCTGTGCTAGCAATGCAACACGTTCACGCTCACCATCCCTCTGTGCTTAAATCTCTGCTTGCATAATGAGCTCTATATAGGGTGACATGACTGGTATGTCCTCAATAGTCAAGTGATTGAGCAGCACAAGTTTATTCATATTTTAGTTTTCATGTGCAACAGCAAGATTTGAATTCAAACACTCGATAATAGGCTCGAACATAATGCGGCATCGTGGCAGTTCTAAGAATATGGTAAAAGTTTTTTTTAAAAGGGCTTTTCAAGGCATCGTGCGCGCAGGGTTTCGACTGCACCACAAGCCTTTATCTACACACTTCTCACATATCTATGCATTTAAAAGGATTTTTTTTTCTTTTTCTAGGGCAATTATTAGCAGGAGAGGCAGAGGCTAGGAAGGGGAATGAAGTGGAACCGAAACTCGAGACAACATTGCCCAGAAGGAGTAAGCTGGAGGGGGAGATTTGACTGCAGAGAAAAGCGCAGAGAGAGGGATCGAAGGAGAGGTTTTAGCTGAGACCAGCAGCCGGTTTAAGTCCCTCTGTCATTTGGTCAGGGGGTCCTGAGAATTCTGAAGCACTTTATTGAACGCGGCATTATGGGACACAGCTGTGAGGCTCCATATAAGCCTCGTGGGTGCCTCCTTTTATGTTTGCTTCTGGAGCTAAAGCATCACTCTCCCGTGCGAAAGGCCCCGAGTTTTCATCTTAATTCAGTGAGATGAGCAGACGTGTGTTGGACTAATTCGGGATAAGCTGCACCCAGGCTATCACAAATGACATTCCTCTGTTAATTATTTTATGTGTAATGGGTTAGCACACAACAACCACAGGCAGTGCAACGCTGTGCTGAGTCATAAAAAGGCGAGTAATTCATTTAACGAAGTAGGACTTGCTTATAATGTTGTCTTTTGTTTCCTACAGGCTATGTTATTATGTTTGAGGTACCTAAAACAGCTTATAGGTGAATATTTTTTTCATATTGGCAGAAATACAAAATGATTAATGTTCATATCACCGGCTCAAGATGACCCAGGAGGTTTTAAAATACGAGGAAAAGAAATAGAAATAGTCTTTATGTCGGTCTCTGCTGCATTTTCTGAGAAACATTTCTTCTAAAAAGTCAGAAGTACAAACGCTTTCTTTTGATATTCCAAGATAAATGCTTATCTTTGACCGAGTTACATTTGAGAATAAGATGCTTAATAGCAAAATGACTTGTGCTGTAGCTGAGTTTAGTTTCCACATTTCTTGTGAGTTTTATGAAGGTCACTGCCCGGGTTTGTGTCGGGTACATTTTCACAAATCACACGAAAACCGCGAGAGTTAAAGACGGAGACGAAGGGACATTTTAGTGTTGGAGTGGAGTTCGGGCCTCTAGGGAGTGATTTAGAGCGACGTCTTCCATGGCGGTTAATTGTCTGATTGATTAATTGATAAACATTAATGGCAGAGAAGATGTATGTGCTCACTGAAGGACAGGGGGTATTGACTCTGTGATGGCATTGTAATACAAATCAGGACAGTGTGTGACGAAGCAACCAAACAGGTAAAGCGAGTGACATTCATCGCGACTCTCTGCCACCCTTTTCGATGCGGCCTGTGAGCCCGTGCCTCCTTTAAACGGTCAATACATGTATCGCGTTGTTTTACTTCATATTAAATAACGTGATTTCATTCTTAAGCATAACAATATCTCGATAATAATCTGTGTGTAAAACCTCTATTTACAACAACAACAAAAACGAGTAATAGCATAATGATGAAAATCAAAACATTGTATCCACACTCTGGGGAAGGTAATTAGGATTTTACCAGCAGCATTACATGAGCACTGAGTACTCATGTAATCACACGGTAATGACTACTGAGTAGCCCTGGGTCCCCCCCAGCACCCAGTCGGTACTGGGTGATGCCATAACCAGTAACCACCTGCAAAAGGAGACGGAGCCTCGTGAGCATGTTGGTGTGAACTGTGGTGTTTCGCACATCAGGTGTAAGACATCATTCTGAAACGAAGCACGAGAGAAAGGATGGCTTCGACAAAGCCGAAACACCAAAAGCACAGTGTCAGAATATGCTAAGCAAAGTAATCCATCTAAGACCCCGTGCCTCAAAAAATTCAGTTAGAGAGGGCGGCTATAAGATTGTGTAGTGCATGGCTAAATATGAGAAACCGCTACAGACAGAGAAGACTTAAAGGAAACTTCCCTCAACGATGCGAAAGTCGCTTTTGATGCGCTGCTGAACAAACGCGCCATCAGGATTAAAGACTTTGCTTTTTTTTTTCCCCCGCAACAACTGTTGCATTCCCTGAAATGGCGTGAAACGAACACATCTGGCATTTGTGGTGCGTTTATCATGCGGCCGTGGATGAAAGTGACTGCAAACATCAACGGCACCCCGCGTCTCACTGTTCAGAGAGTGTCGACGCAGAGGCTAGACCTAGAGCGACTAAGCGGGGAAAGCAAGCCACGGGGATCGCGCTAATTGGTGTGGCCGTTTTTTACGGTTTTACTTATTGGCAGCCTGCGTCACAACGTGGGTTTGTGCGTGTGAATGAATCGGTGAAAGGGGCCACCCTGTGCGAATGATGGACCCACAATGCTATTATTGTTATGAACATAATGGCGTCAGTAACTATCCATTACCGAGCCTGTCCAGGTTACCAACCCTGTCCTTGCAGCATCCAAGAAGCATTAGCGTCATTGTACACCGAACAATATCCTGTTCACTGACGGCATATATGAGTTCAAATTATTTGGATGGTTGCGTGATTGCCGTATTTATTTTCTGGCAATATGTAAACCTGCGTGCAGCTCAAAGCTTGAGTTAATATTGAAGAAAAAAAGCTGGACATGAAACTTTATTTAAAATATTTAAAGAAGACAGTCTTTCTAAGTGTTTTTTCGATGCTGGCCCTAGTGGCCATGCATATTTTAAATGCTTCCCTGCTTCAGCACAGCTCATCAAGCTCTGTTCTTGTCATTTGAATCAGATATGTTGCCCAGGGAAACATCTAAAACATGCAGGAGAGGGAGCTGCGATTTCAGGACCACAGTTCTGGGACCCCAGTCTTTCCCGACAGGAACCAAGGCAGTAGTTGACTCAAATACTGCCCAAGTACTTATGGTTTTAAAGACTTAAATGCCTCAAACACATACATGCCTTCATGTCTTGATGTTGTTCATCCAAATATGTAGATGGCGCAGTCGTGAAAAAACTAGGGTCCCAGTCAGAGCTGCGGTCCCAGATTTCGCAGTCTCCTTCATTGAAGGCACACGCAGAACCGGGATTTAAAAACCCTGATGTTACGCAACAGGTTAGCACCCTTACTATGTTGGGGACTTCCAGAAGGATTTTACAGCTCAGAAATCTGCAAATAACAGAGCCCAAACAGAGATTTGTTATGGGAGTTACAACCCCTGGCCACTTCCAGGATCATTATTGCTGGTCATAAGTCGGTCAAAGGGATCATATAACAAACACGATGTGAAACATCATGAAACCTCATCCGAGTACATACTCGTGCTTTTCGCAAGGTTGACTCCTATAAAAAAAAATCTGGCCGGATATCTCAGACCTCGTCCGTATGGACTCCTTAACAGGAACTTGAAAAAGTAAAGCACTCCGCTGCTTATCCTCTTGTTAAAGCCTGAAGCTTTGCGAGCATTGAACTTGCCCCCCTTTTTTTTTTTCCTCTATTGCTTTGGCAGTCAATTTAATGAGCCCGTCCTGTGTGATCAGTGCTGCCGGTGTGTGCGCATCTACAAAGTACGTCAAAACATATATTGCAGTGCGGCTTGTGCTGGAATCACAAAAAGTACCATGTGTTCCTCACGTCCTATACAGCTGAGTGTGGGATCTGTAGGAGTGCCGCTGACTGACTGCGGCCCACGCTCTGCTGTCGAGATTACCGCACTATCAGTCAAACAGGTGGAGCCCAGATGGACACACGGGACACTCCAGACAGACCACAGATTTTGCCCTGCTGTTTCCTGTCACCGCCAGCTGAAGAGATACCTTCTATTTTATCATGTGCTAATAAGGCGTTTGTTACTGCAAAACTGTCTCAAGCCTTTGGGTATACTGATTATTTCATTTTTTTTCTGTATCTTTTTCACTTTTTTTCTTATTTCCCTCCTGATAAATCAAGGTTTGTTCATAACTGCTCAGCATTAATATATTTGAATTATTAATCGATACTTGAATACCCAATTAAAGATTTATAATGTAAGAATTCTGCTTTAAAATGGAGAAAAAAGACTAAACCTTTTTTTTATATATATATATTGTGCATTATTCCAAACGTTTACAACGATATTCAAACCCAGAGAAATCCACACATTTTCCCAGGGTAACGTCGCGTTTCACGTGGTCACAAACTTAACGCTCGTAAAAACTTCAAACGTTACTTCGTCTCAACAACTGTGCCAATTTTCATCGGCAGCGGTGGCTGATGTTTTGACGGTGAGGCAAGTTTGACGATTGGAACATTTGTACGTTTGTGTCCTACTCGTGCAGTGTTTACCTGTTTACCAGACAATAGGTTTGTTTTTCTGTTGTTGTCTGTGTTTCACCATATAATATTCCACTGATGGAAACAGTTCCACGCAACATAAATTGAATTAGATCACATGAAAAGGCAGCGTGTCCATCATTATGAGGGATGAGCATAATGTCTCAATACCCCTAATTTGATAATACTGAATAGGCAGAAAAGTCCCGATAATAGCTGAACTCAACCCCGCTGATGTACTCACGCGCCCAGTGTTGCTGCTGGCAGCAAATATATTTCACATAAAACGTGAATTAATATTCATGGTGTATAATGGCCCACATATTATCTTAAGACTCTAAAGTATGCATGTATCGATTAAGAAAATTACAGTATGAGCATCATCGTTATGTTAGGACATCAGAATCGAATGTAATCATTCTGATTATTGCAATGGAAAACAGTTCAATAGAAAACCTGTTATGACTAATCACTCAGTGCTTTCCTCGGGGTTGGACATTGATCGACTTTCATGTTATGATCCATTAACTTGAATGCCTCTTCACTAACTAATGCGAAGAATTATAGGTACATGTTATTTCTGTAAGTATGGTCTATATAAGTAAATGGTTGGATCCGTAAATCTCCAGCATATCGCTGTCTCTGTGCCTGCACACTTCTGCTCGTCTATACCATGATGTGATGTTTTTTTTTTTTTTTGTACGGCCCAAAACAGAAACAATTAAGTCGTCAAGAGCTGCCGCCTACGATGTCAATCAGAGATGTGTTGGAATTCAATGTGTAGTATTTAGAGAGAGTCTCAAATCCTTCATGCCAAGATTTGGGGAGGCAGGATTACTCAAACATCCTTACAGTGTGTGGGCCCCGCTCGTTAATAATGTGTCTCTATATTTTTTGCTTTCTTTACGTCGATGCTTTTCCTACCAGAAATGCAAGTCTGAGGAGCCGTTTAATTGCCACTTGCCACCGGTTTCTTCCCCTCTCCCTCCTTCACTGCTCCCTTGTTTCTGGCGAACGGCCCTCCCTTCTCTCATCACAGACGTCACAGTTTCATTGCTCAAAGAAGACAAGAATGTGGCTGATGACAAGTGACGGGCAACTGCAAATCAACCAGTGTCTCTGTAACACTGATCACTTTCAATTTACATTCAGAAGATTTGAAAAGTCATTTTTTTTTTTTTTTTTTTTTTCAAATTCCTGATAAATGTTCAACAAGCCAACCATGTTCTTCTTGTTCTGTTTCCTTCAATGCGTCTCCTGTGCCGTGCACATATCAGCAGAATATGTACATATGTATATACAGAATGTGTCCTCTTTTCTACAACAGTACAAAACAAGCATTTCCTGTAATTTGTTAGTTTGTTTATTGGGATTTACGACACATTATTGGCTTTGAAATGGATTTTTAGGCAAAATGAACTAACAGTGCTGGTTGGCAGAGAGAATCAGTGTGCTGTCACTACACTACACTCTGTCCTGTTCTATTATAAAAGCCCAGTCAGATGGTGTTCTGTCTGCTGTTTCTTCCGTCCAGCTTGATAAACCTGAGAAGTTTGGGAGTACTTCCCCCAATTCCGGCATTATTTTATTAAGCTCGGCTTTTCCAGCTGATGGAGATCGGATACAGCAAGAACAAAATCAGTCATCGACTTCTCAGTGGTGTATGGTGGATTCTGGCTTCTTCAGCTCAGTAATACTCGTAGATCCCACTATACCTACAGTAATCTACGAAGAAGTTATGTCATTTTTTTTTTTATTGTTAGGATGCTTCCATTTTTATTTACCACTAGGACAACTGGTCCATATATTACCTTACCGCCTTGACCCCCTGCCTGATTTACTACAAAGACCTCTGTCTGCGCTGATGAACCACGAAGCCATAAATTGCCATGCGTCTGTTGTTTAGTCCAAGCTCATGCAGCTGTTTTTTTTAGTTAAGCACTGTGACTATCACTGCCATGTGTCAGAACACTGTTGATTAAAGTCTAAGACACTGTGATTTAATTGTTGTGCACCCACACATTGAGTTCACCAATCATCTACATTATTAAAAGAGTTGTACATATCCTGTTGACGAATAAGATCGAAAGCGTTCATTCCATTTTATTTTATGACGGACTAATACATAGGAGAGAAAAGCCAGGATGTGAGAGAGCACACACACACACACAGCACCATTCACGATGAGCCGAAGGTCAAACGATAACGTTGTTTTATTCAGAGTGCAGGGAGTCAGCCAAGAAACTTAAAACAAGAGCAGATGTGCATGAGCAAATGAGACAGAACAGGGACACTTTTTCCTCAACAGGGTGCTATCTCCAGGGAACCAAGGCGTCGTGTTGCCTTGGAGCTGGGACCAGCTCGTGCACCCCGATGGGAGGGCTAAAGTCTAAACCACAGCTCCTCCCCACCTTTTCGACCTATGTGACCAATGAAAATTATTCAACTCATCCTTTGTCTTAGCCAATGAGAAATTCTACATTTTTGTAACTGAAACCATCTGTAATTCTCCATCCTTTTCTGGGCGATTGGTTGCAGTTAACAGCGTTGCTACTCAGGGCTCTGCTGCCTGCGATTTTTCAAACAGAGAAAGTCCTTGATATCAAGCTTTTTGCTCAATGATACAACTCTTAATAAATAGTCCATAGTACGTCGTGGTCTGTCTTCTCTATTAGTCTGTCTACTCTTAAACCTCGAACAAACGAACACGCTTAACATTATCGAGTAGAAAAGCACAGGAATTTCAAGTGTAGAACGTGTAAGACAGAGAAATCCTTTTTTTCGTTTTGAAATTCATGAAATCAAAATTCACACAGTTTTGTATCCAGGACGCGTCGCTTTCGTTTCAGTCTTGTTTTGACAGATGCAATTGTGAGATAGTACATATGATGTAAGTAAAGTGTAAGATGGAAGTGTTTCAGTGTTCATAACTGAATAGTTACCATAAGCTGGTAGGAAAGTGTCAGTTTACTACAAGCTCCACTCATGACGACTGACGGACCACATGCTCCGAGTCATAATTTCCAGTAACTCCAGATGAACAGAAGGCTGCGAACAATAACAAACACTGAAGAATGCCTGGCTTCCATCACTTACATGCTGTTTCTGCATCGGTTTAGTTTTTGACATATTTTGCTGGTGACCATCTGAATGCAAGCATGCGGCAGATGCGACGTGCCCATGTGATATTTACCAACTTTCTTCGCCAGTGGGATGCAGCAAAATGCGAGCCGACTGCGTCTGACAGGAGAAGGCCGTATTCCTTCTCGCCACACTCGGAGGAGCCTTTTGGAGTGGGACAGGACTTTTCAGCTCTTTGTGACATATTCAGTCAAGAAAATGTGGCCTTTGGAGGATCCAGCCCCAAAAGCCATCAGCGCTGTCCTCCCCGGAGTGGGCATCAGTGATTTCCTGCAGTGGTGGATGATGGCGCGGAGGTGATCCTTCGCTCACATGGCACTTGCTGGTCTAGTTTTCAGATCTACAGAGACGACCTGAAATGAGAACATCTGCTGATCCATGACTCTGTCATTTCTGGTCTTTATTTCACTCTTGTTAGGCACACAGCTATGGGTTTTGTGCTCTGGTCTGTGGGTAGTAATGTAATGTAGTCCTGTTTCACAGAACTTTTTAAGAGGAAAAGTAGGTTGAGGGTTGAGGGAGAATATGATGAACAATATCCCCTGTTCGGTCTGCCACTGGTTGTTCATTCTCAACTGCTGTTAGAGGAATCAGCGAAACAGTTTTGGTTTACTAGAGAACAATCGTCGATATCATACATAAATCTCATCAAATATGAACACAACAGAACTTCCAGATATCTGCCAGATCTTTTGTTTGCCCACAAATCGCTAGAAAATGCATTGTGATATAAATATGCTAAACATATAGACCACAGCATAATGATCAGCTGTCTGTCTGCCAGAAAAGCTGAGCCTCGGCAGGCTAATGTCTAACGAAGCAGCAACTTTCTCAATCCCACACAGGTGTCCCATGATTCCGTGGCCTCCTCTGAAAGCTGTGCGCCACATTTTGCAAACCCGCCACATTGTGTGCTCACAACGCACCGCTAGCAGTGATCTCAATCTGTATGCATCGGAGCATGCTACTGTAGATCTTTGCAGATAAATGCCAGTTGTCTGAAGGAGCCGGTTTATGGCATCTTGTTTCGGGAGACGAGACACGGAGGCAGCGAGAGGGGATGTAGGAGCGCTTGCTTGTGGCTGAAAGATCAGTCTGGATTTCTAGCTCTAAACCTTTTTCTAAATTCATCAAATAAACAGTTTTTCGGCGACGTATCAACTTATAATTCGCTTCAATAAATTCTGCAATATCTTCAAAATATACTAGACAGGCCTCCCAGGCTCTGAAAAATACATACACACTGCATGTTTAACAGAAACAGAAACATCAGTTTGCTCGGCGTCTCTCTCAGTTGACAACAACAATTAGTTATTACATCAGTTTAGCACTGTAACACCTTGCGCAAATTATGAGCACAACTTATCGACGTGTCCAGTCCGTAAATGTAATACACACATATTAGCTACCTTTTACTACCTAGTTACCCCGCCATTTCCCTTGGTAACAACACAATGCTATCGTCACAGATGATTGCAGCCGCCCTAGACGATGCTAATGTTTCCTCCGGCTGCGCCACAGGACATCTCAGCTGCTTCCCAAAAGTAAAGCTCGCTGCCCTTGTCTGCTGAAAGTTTATTTTCGGACGCAAGTTTGTTATTGACGGAAGTGGACTGCAGCCGCATCAGTCTGCACTGAACAGACTGAGCCAGACGGGAACTAGGACAGTGGAGTGGCACAGTGCATTCGGTCAGTTATCAACAGCCCCTATACAGCCAGTCTGCCCCAAAAACCTGCCTTCATCATCAGGATAATAACAACACACATATTACCTGGATTCTTATTGGCAACATTTGTGCATATGGTGTGATTTAATCGGTTCTCGAGGTCTGGTCCTTCAAGTGACAAGGGCTGTTGTGACCGAAGGGAAATAATAATGCAGGTAATCCACTAACATAACGATTAAAGAGTCACCCTGGACTCCAGAAGGTCAAAGCTTGAACAAGCTCTTTTCTTAAGCCTGTGATTAACCTGGCACCTAGATTAATCACTCCTTGACTCGCGTTTCAAACATTCAACCTTGATGGATTTAGCTATATAATATGTTAAGAATTAGTTCTGTAAACACATATAAGACCTTTCACAGTGCAAGTGAGACGCTAATGAATGAAACTGTCTGTGAGGGATGACACTAAATCAGCGCCTTCTCATGGAAGCACAACTCCCGTGTGGCATGCAGCCTCAGACACATACCTGTAATGTACAGCGGCAATCATGGTCTAATATTTCATGCAGTGTGCACTCTCTCATGTGTCTCTTAACTGTTATGAGCCTGTGGCCTGTTGCCACCCACTCAATATGGCTGACCGTCTGAGTGATTGGCCCATTTATTCCCCCAATGCGCATCGATTTTGTCCTGACACAGCTGCAACCCCTCGTCTTGAAGCCCTACCTTGGACATATCCCTTTAATAGTGCTCTCCCATGTCACATTTCTGAATGGATGGGATCCATAAGAGTAACATTTCTATGCTACTTACTTTAACAGATGCCAGCCTCTGATATGGAACCTCCCAGGATTACATTTGGGGACTGTTGTCTATGCAATGACACAATGCACCGGTGAGTTTCTGATCCATTTTGACCCTGTCTCCGAGATTTACCTTCTCTTTTTCTTTTTTTTTTTCATTTCTCCAGTGTATGCCATCTTATGTCACAGGTCTGCTATTAAAAATAGAGGAGCCACACAGGAAGAACTGTATCTCGGTGTCATCTGTGCTAATGTGATGCTCGAAATACTACACGCATCCACAATTCTGTTCATCTGTTGTCCTATTTCACCATCTCACCAACCCAATGTCTGTTGAGTGAAGTTGCTGTAGTGAATGTTAATGAGCTGCATGTAAAACACAACCAGGGCAGATGAGCAGCTATTATGAATGTTTGTTAAGATTAACCTTAAATACCGTACAGAGCACAATACGTTTAGGTCTGAATAAATAACATTATTCCAGTAGGCAAGGGAAAGATCGTTTTCTGACGGGGAGAAATTGACCTGGATCTACAGACGAATAGAACAGAAAATGATACAGACTTATATCACTGTCATCAGAGCCAACTCTTGCCTCCCTAGGGCCCTAAACAAACTGCTGCTATCCGTCACGGTCCTGACAACATTTGCAATGCCACTTTGACATGACTGTCCAGGGCCCTTGGGTAATCTGAAAAAAAAAACCTATGCATCTAGTAGGGTGTGCAGCATCAATGGAATGAAATGAACACATGGGTCGACACTTACGAGAGTCTCTTCCTGCAGGACATGTCCATGTGCATTTACATGATGGGATGGGGAAATACATGCATGACCAGTGCACTTGATGTCAGGTGAGCTCAAGAGGAGACTCGACAATATGCTGGAAATGGATGAAGACATTCTGGCAACTGGCAAAGACGTGTTAGGGGAGACGGGAAACCAGACAGTGACGGCATAGACGAACAAACAATAAGGACTCTGATTGTATGGTCTCTGATACAGTTTGTTCAAAGGGTGCTGGGCTCCATACGGGGGCCAGAGGCGATAACACCCCCCCGAAGCCCCTGTCAGGGCACCTGGACAAGAGCCATTGTCTTTGTTGTCGAAAAAGTCAAACAACCACAGAGACACACAACTATCACAAAGGGTTGAGAAGTCATCACAAAGACACACAACTGTGGCAAAGAGATCACAAGGGGACTTAAAACAACAACAGAAAGATGAACAAAGGCAGAACGAGAGACATAAAACAACCGCAAAGACACACAACTACAACAAAGAGTACCAAACCAACACAAGGAGCCTTAAAATAATAACAAAGAGATGAAAGAGAGATGCATTACAATTCACAAAGAGATGCTAACTAAACACAGTGACATAAAACCACCACAAAGAGACACAAAACCACAACGAATGGACACAAAACGACCATAAAGACACAACTACAACAAAGAGATCACAAGTATACTTAAAACAACAACAAAGAGATAAAAAAAACCAAAAAAACAAAGAGATGCAAAACAACCACTGATCTCGAAAAATGACCTCCAAGACACGTAACAGGGCCACAAGGGGACCCCAAACAACCACAAACAGGCATTAAGTGACCACAAACAGGACCTGGCTTTGGGGAAAGTCCTCTGTCATAATCTGCCTCTGCCCACAGAACTAATGTTAACATGAGTAACCTTCACTATTAAACCTAATTAAAGGCAGTACACTGCCCTGGTTGATAAATGGGTCTGGAAATGTGCCAGTTTTCAGACCATACAAACGGAGTAATTGGACAAAAAAAAAAAAAAAAGAGAACTGGTGTAGGAAATCCTTTCTCTCACACGGTGAAAGAAAGTAATTAAAAACTGAGTGGATCTGGTTCACTGAAACTGATTTACATTCCAACAAAAAAGTATTCTCTAACTCTTTCACTGGTTCTTCATTAGAGGAAATATGCCTGCTAGGAGGCCCAATGAGAACCAGCTGTGAATGAGGACAATATACAGGAGGTGGACATAATAAAACAAACACCTGTGCAACATCTGGCAATGCAACCTAAATCGACGGCAAGTAGCTTACAGTACATACAATAATGCATCGCCACTGTACTCCGTCCTCAAGAATGATCATTATTATGCAACACTAAGCTCATTATATGCTTCGAATGGGGAGTTTTTATTACAAGGCTATTGAACTGGATGGCTCCACTTACAATGACCTACTTACACAGCGGCACACTAACTGAGAGGTGGGCGCTGGCTTTAAAGCTTTCCTCAGGTAACGCAAAGCCATGCTAACAAACACCTCAGACACACTCAACTCTTAAGTGTGCCACCACAAATTGTCACAGTTCTGATGTTTGTAAAATAAAGAATATCGTGTGCGGCGCCAGCTGGACAGAGATGGAAAGTGGCAAAGAAATAAATATCTTTTACTGATATTTCCTGGTGTGTTATCATCAGAACTAATTATGAACTCCCAGGAAAACTAATACGTTGATTAGTGTTTAATGAGTCTAATGGGCATCATTATTATTATTTTTAGGAATTTATTGGGTAACTAACTTTTTCACTTAACTTGAAGTACAGGAAAAGAGTAATTAATGAACCGGTAATTAACGCGTCATCAATAGTTTCAGTGGGTGACTGATAGGAAGTAAGTAACAACTCATGACGAAAGTGATTCACTGATATCTATGAACTAAATATTACATAAAGATTCATTAATGCAAAGTATCTCCCAGTTCTCCAGTAACTCATCATTATCCTCGAATCACAGTTATTGATTAATTACTCATTAACTATCAAGTCGTTCCTGATTCATTCCTCAGAAACGACTCACATTGTTGTGTACATTATTGTAAACTGCACCGCTAAAAGTACCGGACAACAAAATGTGATTCTCCTCAGCTTCAGCCAGAGTCAAATGTATGTTGCTTTGCAGAGCTGGCCATTCATTACAGAATCTTGCAGCTTTTATCAACAATGTTGTTTTATTTGTGTCACGTCGGAGCATCTGATATGACAAGAAGGCCGAGCTGACAGCATTACAACAGGCGTGTCAGTGTCAGGTCCATGACAGCTTGTTATATCCGACCCTGATCTGCCTGTCGGGAGCTTCTAAGGTATGCACGCCAAGTGGTCAAGATGAGCGTGCTGACTGCGCTCTTTTTCAAGCTAACACAGATTGTGGAACTTGAAGTTGTTTTTTCGCCTATACGAGGATCAGATCAACTAATAGGAGACAAACTTTTTTTCCTCCATGCTTCGCAAACGGCTCGAGCGCAGCTGTCACACACTCGGTCTGAGTCTGAGGTCGTGACAGAGCATTATTTGCATTGTACACCAAAAAGTTAACCCGTCACATAAACAGCATTTTCGAATTAAATTAACTGTATGTGCTCTAGAATGGCACTAAGTAGAGCGCATACCTCCGCCAAACGGTCCTCTTTATCCACTTCAAGATCCATGTATTATTCCCTGAGATATTAATGAAAATCTCTTCTGCGTCAACAAAAGCTATTGGAATCTATTCTAGGCTGAGGGTTGTCTGCCACACAAGATTTGTGATACAAGTTTTGCAGACGTTGCCAAAAGCCTTATTTAACAATTTGATTTACTTTCGAATTATCATCACGCCTCACAGAGCCATTAGTGTTCATTATCGTTCTTGCTTTATTCAAACGCCTCAGCTTTCAGTTTGCTCCTCTTTATTGTCTCGTCTTGATCAAATTGTTTCTCAATAATGGATTCCCTTTTTATTATTTTAGTTATCGCTCCGTGCATACTGCAGTATACTACACGACATCAAACATTAAGGATTACATTACCATATTAAAGCTGAGAAATGAGACATTCATTTTGCCTGATTCTATAAATCGCCTGTCAGGTGTTTTGATTGAAGGGTGAAAGCTCCTGAATCATAAATGAAATATATTGTAAATTGCAATGCATATGCCGGATAATACGATTGACGGCATTTATTATTCATGAATACAGCATTTTTTGCAATGACAAGAAAATAATAACCGAATGAATAATGTAGAACTAAAATCACTTCAACATAATGACTTCACCTGATCATCTGTATTGAGTACTTCCTTGGCTAATTACATGGTGTTATTAATTTTTCATACCTTATTGAAGACCGATTAGGAAGTGAGTGGATGCACAGGGGGGGTGGGGTCACATATTAGACTGGAAATGCTCACTGGGGGTCTTTGTCTGTGGCACAAGTGGTACAAAGGTTACACAGCGTCAACAACTGTGTCAGAGCTGTTTGATATACCTGTGGGTCTCTTATATGCAAATAGTGGGAAAAGTAGTACCATATTTTCCAGACTATAAGTCGCTCAGGAGTGTAAGTCGCTTCAGTCAAAAAATGCGTCCGTGCGGACTGACAGGCGCTCCATTTATTCTTTGTAACTTTACTCCTTATATATATTTTGATATATAATTCGCACCTGACTATAAATCGCAGGACCAGCCAAACTATGAAAAAAAGTGCGACTTATAGCCCGGAAAATACGGTACTTTCCTATATAGTATAATAATATATTACAAATTAACAAAGTAAGCCAATTGATTAGTTTGTGAAAATGACATTGAGCAGCGAGCTGGCAAGACAGTTACAGCACACGTTTTGTAAGTTATGACGTAATGCAAGATGCGCTTCTGAGGCGCTCATCTCCTCACCATTTCTCAACACAAAGCCTTGGAAATAGTGCAAAGCGCCACATCTTTTCCCCCCGTGTGAAACATTTCAAAACGGCCAAAAGGACAGAGGAAAACTATATGTATTATATTGGCAGTCTTCTGTAATGAAGCGTTAAATAGATATGATAAAGTATCGTCTAAATGATTGCTTTTTTCAATTCAAGCCGGCGCCACATTGTTACAATCTAGATTGGAAGACGGCTCTATTAGGCGTCAGCTGCTGCCTCTGTCAGCACGACACCAGAGTGACTGCAGCGTCAGCAAGACAATAATGTCATTGCTGCTGGTTAACAGTATCTGCGATTGATTTTCTAAGCTCCTCAGTTGTATCTGGAATTAGACTACAGGGCCCGTAAGACTTTACATCCTTCGAGCTGGATACTTTTAATATTTTCACGCTCGGAATCTGTGCGTCATTTTTTCTTTTTTTTCATTTTCTCCCCTTGATGTCAGAGGAGGGCAGATTTGTAAGGACTTGTAATGAAAGAAAGAGGCCCAAAGACAGCGCATCAAAGAGCCGCTGAGGAAGAATGTGCTGCGGTTCAGTTTAGAGTGGAAATGATTTCAAAGCCTGTATCTCGTCTTGACCAAGGACGAACCACTTAGCCACCAAATTAATGTTTAGATCCGTTAGATTGATTTAAAAACACACTGTGTGCCTGCTCTTATTCACAGGCACTGAGGTGTAATCCGATCCACTACACCTCTCCCTTGAACATCCCCCTCCTCACCACTTTTCGATTCAATCAATCGGCTGCATGACGGGTGGTCACAGCAAACTGCCAGTTCTCTGGAGGGGTCTGTGTTTCAGGGGCTTAATTGGTATAAATATTACATTATGGTAACAGTTTGGCTTTTGTCCCTCATATCTGTGGCAACAAATATCAAGTCTCTACAGGAACAGAGATCCTAGGGCTTAAAAATGATCCCGTTTTCCCTCATATTATCCAATGAATTAAATATACTTGAGCAATTAGTGTATTTTCTGAGCTGTAGTATTATTGCAACACTTCATATGTAAATATAACATCTACACCACCCCGTGCGCAGAACATCATCAAACATTGATGCATCCTGTTTGCAATTTTTTATTATTCAAACAGCCTTTTCACTTGTTGTGCCTACACCGGGGACTGTTTGGCATATTTCTGCATCTCGGACAGATGCTGTTTTTCGACTGCCGACTTGTGCTGCATGTGGGGGCGGCGGCAGGAAAGAGAGAGGAAGGTGACTCAGAGCAAAGAATTCAGCTTTTAGAAAGAAAAAAAAATAAATAAATAAATAAATAAGGAGAGAGACCTGCAAAGAGTCAGACAGGGGAGCCTCTCTGGACGCGCGAGCCCTCGTGGCGGCCAATCGATCACTGTTGCTCTCGCAAATTAATCAATCCATCGTCGTCGCGGCGGTCTGATTGAGATTAGGGCAACGGCTAAACCAGCGTTAAAGTCTATGGGAGAAGATGCTTTATTGTCTTTCTTTCACTAATCCACTGTGTGCTCTGGTGCTCCATGTACATCCCTCAGTCCTCCCTCTGTGCTCCCCTCCAACATTTACCGGAGAAAGGACAATTTCTCTCCCATGGCCTGATGATGTAGACGTGTCTGTGCTCCGAGTGTGGCCGGAATTTTAATGCGCCCCCTTTTTTTTTTTCTTTTTTTTTGCACATATCAGGCGAGCCCGACATCCTGTGTATAGTTACGAGCTTCTGCTATCAAGCGGAACATTTGATGATAAAGTGAGCTGCGTTAACACCGGCGAGCGAAGTGTTTCATTTAGTCTACAGGTGTTTTGCGTTGAGTGCAAAACGTCACATGTGTGCGAATGCATTATTATTCAAAATGGACAGCTTGTTAAAAGCGCTCATTAGGAACTTCTACTCGGTAATTAAAGGAAAAACACGCTCGCTGTCTTTATCGTGAAGATTTTAATGGCAAGACTGATACACCGTCTCTGACTGACGAGTTATAGCATCTGTGCACTTACCGAAATGTTAAGGAGAAGTTATTAATCTACTCCAGTGAAAAAAGGTACAGAAGTATCCGCTGCCATGCCACCAGACTCCCAACAGCCTCTGTCCCCTGTGAGACTCCTCAGCTCATCCTCCGAACTCCATTTTATAAAATAGATGTAGCACAAAGGACTCTTTTTCAAACCACTGTGGTTTTTTAAAAAGCGATTATGAATCGACCTTGACTGTTGGCTGTTCAGTCCGAGACTGAACCGGCCTCGTTGCTGAGAAACTTTAAATGCGTTCTCCCCCACTGCTGTTGTCAGCTGTCGTTTCATTGCAATATCATTTCGACCCTCCTCCACCCCCGTTCACCTCCGCTTCATCATCATCCAGAGCCGAGGCTGAGATCACCAGACTCCACCTCATCACATCCAGATCTTCAGCCATTCGTCTTCATCCCACCACTACCACCACCACCACCACCAGTGCTCCATAAGGGGGGTTTCTCAAACTACTCACGGCTTCACCTTCACTATAAAGGTCATGAATCTTTGGCCCTATTTGCCAAAGACACGTGCCGTTGCAATAACGATATTGATTCATTCAGAATCAAGTCTCTCCTGATTGAAATACCATATACACGATAGAGATTGATGGGTATTTGTATGGTGGCACAAATACTTACTGATCTCAGAAGTGCTCGTTTTATACCGCAATCAAAAAGGGCAAGATGCTGTGTATGTTTACACACATCCAGGCATATATTTATAGAGATTTATAGATGCTAACCAATACGAAATATTACAAACATGCAACCAAATGCACTGATTAACTACAGGCACTGCATGTCGTTAGTTGTAATCGAAGTACTCATGTCTGAGGCTTTTTTTCCAACGCGTTGGCTCCCTTCAGTCCAAATGAATTACTGCCCCATTATGTTTTTGCATTGCTTAATGCTTCAAAGTCATTATCAGTCATCATCTGCTCAGGGATAATTTTGATGTATGACAGTGATTATCACAGATTACTTGTTTGTATTGATTTGTGTATTCATTTTTAATGTGACGGCGGCTCCGGCTACATGTGATAAATATGGAATGTGCACATTATAGGCAGGCCCTGAAAACATGCAGACCTCCATCAAAGCGCGAGACGCGAGACAAATGAGGATATCCAAACACAACATTCATCACTGTTGCCTCCTTTAAGCCCTGTCAACATCTCAGCACCACAGTTTGAATCTGTATTTTACTCATTGTGCAGAAGTAGCTTTGGAAAATAAATTCAGAAACCGGACGCAGGACAAGACAGGTTACTGTCCCCTAGTGTGCCATTGTCTTTTCATGTGTCACATCTAAGCTACCTCTCAGTTCCAGTTTTATCTGACGGTGGAATGATATTCTATTTTCTCGCGTTGCGTTTCATCCCCGCAGCCACACAAAGATCACAAAAACCTGCGGCGCGGCCCGTTTATAACCTGAAAGCACCCTTTCTCCGACACCTGATTGACACCTTTGGGGGGACGGTTGTTAAGATGAAGAAGAGGCAGCCTCTCGTGTCTAGTGACATCGCCCATGACCCATGACTGTCAGTGACATTTAGGTCCCTGGTACCCCTTGGTAGATTATTTCTACCGGGCCTGAGGTCAGCCCCGGGGCACATTTGTCTAGCTCCACTGGCCATTTGGACCTACAAGCGCTTGGCTTTCGGGCGAAGCAATGAATATGGTGTTTCAGTCCCTCTATATGGGTTTTTTTCACATTTCGCACACAAGGATACCAAATTGAATCTGTTACAACTTGTTGTAAAAAGAAATAGTAGATATTCTATTTTGGAGGATTATTACAGACGTTAGCCTCAGACAGTGACCGTAATTCTAATACAGATTTAAAGCATTAAGGTTTTCTTGCAAGGATGTTGTAAAAGCCCTGAATGTTCTCACCCAGGCAAACCCTTCAGCAATAAGATTTATTTTAATATCTACTTATAGAGACTTATTTTCAAGAATCAGTTAGTAAGCGCACGTGCCTCTTTGTTCTTGGTCTCACACACTTGAGATTTCTAATGTTGTCTGGCGAAGCAAGAGAAATAAAATCATCAAAACAAATGCGTTATCTGAACTTCCTTTGTATCGAGTGACACAAAGTGACTGTTTTCTGGTATTTTTAAACAGCAATCTTGTTTCAGTCAGAAAACTTGAAATGGGAATTCTCTAAGGACGTCGCCTTTTTAAAAAAAAAAACACTTCTCTTCGACTCCTAAGATGATGATGTAACACCTTGAGAGTCTCCAGCTGAGAAATAAATAGCATTTGTCACCATTCGTGCCCCGTCAGCGTGTCTGTTAAATAGGACGCAACCGCCTGGGGGGGTCAAACCTCTTTGTCTTTACTAATGCGAGCAACTGCTCAGTGGGGCTGTTTTGGATTGAAGGCGGCGATGAGGGATTTGTCGCACATTAAAAGCTCCTCCAAAGTTGAACGCGTTTCAGAGCAAAGAGACATAAATCACACAGATGCAGACAATCGAGCGCGCGGTTAAATGCAGAGCAGAGGTTGCATTTAACCGCGGTGCCCAATGTTAGGAATGAGCAGCGATCGAATCCGAAAAAAAGCTCAACGGATGCCGGTTTCCCCCAACGGCTGCACCCTGACAATGAACTACAACCCCTCCTCACGTCATGCACAGTTGATCAGTCACAGTGTTTCATGGCTATAGTTTCAGACTGACTCAGGTGTCATTTTCAGGCCCAGCTACTTCAAGGGCGCATTATTCGGATAGTGAGCTGCGCCTACGAGCGGGTTCACGACACTCGGACCTTAGAGAAGCTGCTTTCAGTCGCTTTAAACCTTCCCATGCAGCGAACATCGTGGCACATTTTAGCAGCAAAACTCCTGTCTGGTTGTAAACCTGACAGGACACAGGGAACACGTCAGAGGAAACAGAATCAAACCTTCTGTCTGTCGTGTCCATGCCCTCCCGTGTTCTTCCCTCTGTGCATGTTTGTCTCCCTCTGCCTGTCAGCGTCTTCTCCTCTGCGCTTCCCCCCTCGTCACCTCACCTGGCCTCCTCCCTCCTCTCTCTCCTCACCTGTTCCTCGTCTCGTCGCTAGTGTCTGTGTATTTAGCCTCTGCTCGCCCTCTCGTCTTTGTGCGTTCGTTGCCTCCGTTTGTGTGATGTCCCTTGTGTTGTCAAGCCCCTTGATGTTCCTGGATGTTCCTTGTGTTTCCTTGTTCCCTTGCTCCCTTGCTCCCTTGAGTTCCTTGTATTCCGCCTGTGTCACCTTCTGGTATGTGTTCTTGGCTTTTGATTTTTGCATTTTGATTTGTACTTTCTTGACACTTTTCCGTTGCACTTTGTTCAGCCGTTTTAGTTGCTACTTTTGTTCCCCTCAATCCTGTCCCTTGTCCTGTGAGTACTGCGTTTGGGTCCACCTCCTATTCCTTCAGTTTTCCCCTTTAACCCCCCCCCGTGACATTATCATTAGAAATAAATACTGTTTTGACAGCTCTGAGCTCAACATTTATCAGCAGGACGACTGCTTCGTTTCAGACAAATGCACTGTATGTGCAGAATTCTGCGAGGCTGTTTTGCTGTGAACCTCCAGAAAAGTTTTGCGGAGGGTGCAACTTTACTCGACTTTCCATCGACATGGGGGTTAGTAGATAATGACTACAGTTTGCTTTGGGGTGAACGTAACCTTTAAATGAGATTTGTTGTCAGATATACACTATAGTTTTATTAATTTTATTTTAATTTACTCGGTGGTACTAAATTGTGATACACCTCTTCACATCTAAACCTCACCTATGGCTGCCAGTCCTAGGGTGCTGATTGGTTGAGCTAGGCCAGTGGTTCAAGTACTAATGCGTCGCTTTATGTCTGGCAAGATGAATTATTGAGATCACATGATCTCGCTATCTGCCTCACAAGGTAAGAGGTGGGGGTCCGCCTATTCCCCCTATTCTGGTTAAATGATTACAATTCAAGTTATGCAGCATAAAACAGTAAATCTACATATAGTGGCACAGCACATTGTTCAGTGGAGTCATTTTGAACCCTTTTAAATTTTTACAAAACACAACGCTGAGAGGAAATAAGTGAGCAGCAAAGAAAAGCAAAAATATTGATTTATTTCAAACCCCACACTTTTTTCTTTTTGTTTGTCTTTTTTTTTTTTAATGAGGGCATAAAATATCTTGTTACATGACGACCCCAGAGCTACAGGGTCTTTATTCAACCAATAATATCTTGAGCTTGTCTGGCCTCTGCTTCAGTGCCTCCCTCCCCGGGGGGAATTTTACACTGGCTGGAGCCCTGGCTGTAATGAGGTGGTAGCGGTATCTGCAGACGAGAAATACGACAAACCTGCAGAGTCTGCTCTAATAAAACACCCTAAAAGATCTCGGCGTGGGTAAACAGGCGGGGGGGGCTTGTTAACCGGTTGGCTGACCAACGCATTCTGTCATTTTCTTTTGATAGAAATAGTCAGGAAGACAAAGAAAACTTATTGATAACTTTTGCTCACTTCAGCCCCTCTCAGCCACGTGTGTGCAAAGTGTTTGTCACATTTGTCAGCTGAATGTGCAAAAATGCGGTTTGTTTACCTCACGTAAAGGCTTTCCATCACACTGTGGTTTCTCCCCAAATCACCATTATGTCCTTCATCATGAAGACGCGATCATCTGGCGTCTGATGTGGTGGGCAAAGTTGCGCGATCGCATTGTTTTGCTTGATTCTCATTTTCCATTAAACCTGGAAGATTTCAAAGGAAAATCAAAACACATCCTGCACACGTCAGCCCGCTGTCTCCCAGCGATGAAAGGATGTTTTTTTTTTAATGCATTCGTAGAATCGTGTTTAAGCTTTTAGAGTTGACTATAGAAATAAAAAGGGAGCGTGAGTTGGGAGTACGACTGGAGTTCTGTTCAATATTAAACTTGCAACAAGCTGTGAAACATTTATGTTTTCCTGTAGTCTACTAGGATTAAACTGACAAAGAAAAACATTTGATGAAATATTTTCCTTTGAAGCAGCAGGTTTCAGATGTTGCAAGATGTCCGCGCTGTCTAACTACCGTTGTTTTGTCTGTCTGCTCCACAGAATATGCACCAGTCAATGCGTGTGCTGCTTTCAGGGCAGAGGAAGGTTTGTTTGCTTTTAGCTCTGCATCGCAGGAGTGGGCGGCGGGTTGATGGCTGCACAGTGCTTGTGCGAGGAAACCACCATCCACTGCAGGACAACATGAGCATTTTTTAATATATACAAATTAGCAAGTGCAAGACAGGGTATTACCACTTGTTAGTACGCTTCTATAATCACCTCGGTACACCGGCACTCATTAGACGTAGGTAAACACTATTTGCATGAATTTCTCCACCAGTCGTTCGGAGTTATTCAGAGAGAGTACCGAATGTCTCCTTGAAAAAATGAGTAATCCTGTAACCCATCTGGACTCGAGTATGAATGGCTAATGTTAGATTGAACTGCTCAACACTAATATTATAAGTGTTGCTTTATATGACTCACTATGTGTGTTTGGTAGTATAAGCAAGCAGTAGAGCATTTGAATGTATTAAGTATGCATTCCAAAAAACCCACGACATTTGTCATTTCTTGTACATTTTCTGTACAAAATATGTTGTGCATAATAAGAAACTAAAGACACCCAGTGCACAGCAGTGATTCTTTCCTGGGGGCAGCTGGCAAACCACAGTGGGCAAATAAGTCAATGCTCCAGCTCATACTGGGATACGACTGACACTATTTCATTAACAATTACATAAATAAAAAAATACAAAAGAACGCTGAGCGAAAATGGAAAAAAATCCATAGTTTGCTCTTTGTTCTTATAAATGTAAGCGTATGTGTATGTATCCTCTGGTGTGCTGCAATATTGATTTACACTACAACACTAAACTGTAAATTGCTTGCTGTGATGTAAAGTGTTACCTATGCGTTCTCAACCTGAGTCTGAGGTTTTCTCCTGTGCTCCCTTCCTCTCGTTCAAAGTACTGCGAGATTCTGTAAAGACAAGGCAACAGGTTTTTGAATGCTTTATAATTTACTGAATATAGAATAAAGAAAGGTCTGATTTAATTAAACATTCAAACTCTTCAGTAGATATTTTATTCAAGAGGCAAAACTGGAAAATGTTCATAATTATGAGTTAATTTAACACTGCTACCGGTTTTATACAGAATCCCCCGAGTCAACTTAACTTTATGTCCAAATAAACAATTGTTTAGTTTTGGACAGAATATATATTTTTCTAACAAAACTCAAAAGATCTGTTTTTTTCTTCTCGTATCCAGATTCCTGCTGCCTGCTGATATCTTACCTCCTCCTCACTTGCCACAGGTTTGTGCTGACACTGCCGTCCAGGGCAGAGATACATCTAAATGCATCACAAACAGCACTTTGGATGGCAGTTGATAGCTCCCTGTGCCTTTTTATAAACTCCAAAAAGGCTGTTACATGACTTTTTTACTGACTAGCATCCTTCTGGACACTCTGTTATGCCAGATCTGGCTCGTCATACCCCTTATGGCCCCCTCATGGATCATTGCTCACGTCTGTTCTGCTTCTCTCTATCTTTCTTTACCAAAATCAGTATACATTCTGATACCTGGGGGAGGGATCTCTCCTCTGTGGCTCTGCCTGAGGTGTCTTCTCTGCTACAAGGGTTTTGTAGGATGTTTTCCTTGCTTGAATCAAGGTTCTAAGGGCAAAAGGTGTCATACACTGAACAAATTGCAGTCCCCTGGGGTAATGTGACTTGTGATTCTTTTGACACAGTTTGTACTTTTAACAAATGTACAAATATGATCTATTGTCTCATCATGTTGTATTCATTATGCTGTTGTATTTGAGAATTACATTTAAGTTAGCACAACCTTTGTGTGAACCAGCTCCTGCAAGTGACCGCTTTTGTATGTTCTAGGAATCAATGCAGTACATAATTTAATACAGTACAGAACTGACATTATATTCCTGTGGTATTTACGTAAAGAACACTTCGTACATCTTATGTTTTATCAATCCGCCATTGGCCCTTTGGCCTTGGTATCACAGGTAAGACCCTCCTATTTGTACTCCATCTTGTGCAGAAATCAATACTGAAAATGAAAAGGAAAAAAAACGCCTGCAGCAGGGCCACCTATTGGCATGTCGTTTCATGCTGTCATATATGGTGAAGCAGAAAACACATCTGTTGTAGGCACGAAAAAAAAATCAGACATCACCGAATAGACTTACGATTGCATTTTCTCTCCCTCTCTCGGGATGGGCAACCTCGGGCACATGGTCAAGTTGCTTGGTTATGTTCTGTAGATTCCTCGGGGAGGCTGTCTCTTTATAATAGACCATCAGCCACAGCTTTAGGGCTACGCTATCAGCAATATCAGCCCTGCTGAATCACATTTTAGCTTAAGAAAATGGAACATATTGACATACTGCATGCTGCTGAGAAAGCAAATGCACTTAAACTGTCAGGTCCTGATTGGAGAAATGTGTGCCTAGCAACACAGGTTACTCATAATGAAAGCAGTAACTGGCCGCTCAGACACTATCTTTTAATATTGAGCCATTGTTTGTGTCAACCCGGACCATCAATATGGAAATGTCTCTTGAACATATAGCACTCCCACAGCTGCTGTTGGTGACAGTAGACAGTAAGTATAACAGTAAAATGCAATAAGAATAAATTTTGAAGCCTGAAGGGAGCTCAGCTCAAGAGAGTTCTGAATGTCACTGTGGTTTTGAATACACACCATACTGCACGTTAAGTTAAGTTATCATGTGGAATCTGCCGCTGCATTTGCTGATACTTAATCATTAGTAAAATAAGTTCGGCATTGTCTCTCATTCAAAACAAAAGACATAGTGAGATGATGCCGTGAAGTTGTGTGCGATCACGGAAGTTGATCTCTTCAATGTTCGCTGAAAAATATCTCTCTGGCGTGACTCAGGCAAAAAAAAAATAGAAGATATTTTGCCAGAAAAGAATCAGGACAACCTGTCTCAACAGAGGGGTAGGGCTAAATGTGAGGGGCAAAGTGTTTATTGGGATTGAGTCTAAGTGCAAAATTCAATTGCGTTTCGTTCTCTTACGGTCTCCTGAGGGAAATATCTGACTCTTGGAGCCAGGAGGACACTGTCATGGCACATCTTTGCTAAAAAAAGCAACACGTGCGTCAACGGTTTATTTTCAACCATTCGCCAAACTCGATGCTCGGCATTGACATTGAAAGTAAAAACGCTGTCTGCAACTAATAGACCAGGCTGAAGTGAGCTTATCACAGCACAGATATTATAGACACTCTATGAAAAACACTCTCAAACCGTTCTCGAAAAGATGTTTTGTTTGAGCCAATTAAAGGGAGACAATAAACCTCACATGCTTTTCTCTCAATTTGCTTTTGGATTTAACGTCTTTGGAACTGCATGAGCAATACCAAGTGACAAGAAATGAGAACAGAGTGAACAAGCAATAGTTAGAAACCATAAAGGAAGTCTTAAACCACTAAAATATGAGTTTGCAAGTGACTGAGTGAGTCACAAGGAGATTCATGAGACTCTCTGCTCTCAAAACCCTTCTTAGAGATACAGGATTCAGGTTTCAGCACTTATTTTGTACACCACAATCGCTCTTTATAAAAGGGAAACCATAAGTGTCTGCTCATTCTTCTCCCTACCGGTCCAGGTGATTTATATAGCGGGTAAAAAAGCCCAGTGAAGTGACTTATTGAAAGATGGAAGTTTGAATTCAATTCGTCTTTCATCTGCTTAGAGTGCACCCTTGTAATGTGTGCCATCTGTGGGCTGGGTTGAACGGGAATTAACCTGTCCTCCCCGTCTTCTGTCTCAGTATTTAATAATAATGCCCGACTCTCTCTCACTTTCCCTTCCCTCAGTGATGTTCAGGACTTTAAGCCAACCTCTAAAAGGGCCAGATGTGATTTAGCTTATTTTACTTTGGCCAAGGTCTTATGTACCATTAGCCACAGCTCTCCTCTCTGTGTTGGTCGACCCGTTGTCGGACTGATGCCCTTCAATGGTCATGCTAAAAATAAATGTGCTAACTAAACGTGACCTGTGTGAAGAAGGTGCTGAATGCTTAAAGATGTGAAATATCTCTCATTGTCTGCACTAAAGAAAATATTAGCAACTATAATTCAACTGACTCTAAATTCTTAATCAGTCAGCGCCTAAATTAAACATTGGGATGTATGTTTCAGAGCTGAGCACAGCAGTCCAATGTTCTGTGTGAGCTATTAGTTTAATTAGTGTCCAAACCTTTGCATATGAAAACCAGGCATGTGCACATGATGGCGGTGTACAGGACGGTATCCACAAGAATCCTAGCGAGGGAGCTTTTCTGAGGGAGTGCGAGCTTTGTCCTCCCATGCGTGACTGCTGAGGAGTCACTCGCCTGCACACGCACATGTCTACGCTCGCTCATGAAGTTGACTTTTCAGACTTTGGATGATGGGATGAAATACACATTGGCTGACACCCCCCATCCTTTGATTGGTCACTGAGTATGAGCTTTTGATTGGCTGTTTCGGTCTGATTCGACACAGATGAAGACAGTTGGGAACAACAATGCTCGTACAGGCGATAGTTGTGCTGTCGTGCTTCAAAAGGAACATTTAATTATTACCAACTGTGACGGCTTCGGTTGGTAACGATCAGCTGGTGATTATAGTAAAAAAAAATGGCTGAGTTCAAGGATGGGTGTGGTACAAGCAACGGGTCTGAAATTAGGGTCATCCTACCCTTACCTTTATGTGATTATTCACAGTAACTCTAATCTGTACAAAGTGTAGTTTCATATTTTGTACTCTCTGTAGTTTGCAGCCACGCTAAAAACTAAGTTGAAGCCAGGGTAAAAAGTAAATCTTCATATCTGAGCAACAGGATAGGATTTTTCTTGAACATTGAACATCCTGAAAAAAAAAAAAAAAAAAAGCTGAAGACTGTTATTTCAGGACAGAACTACTTAAAAGTCACTATCAGACTCGATCTGTCACAGTTGCCCTCACACTGAGACTCTAAAAGCACGGCTGGAGCATTTGTACAAAATTCCGAGGCAAATCGGCGAGGAATGAGTAAGTGGTTTAGCAATCACAGTGACGTTAATGGAACCTGATATGCCCGGCTGTGCTGAGAAAACCAGTACGTGCATGCTAAAGCTGACTTGTGTCAGAAAACAAATTTTAGTTGAAAGCGAGGTTGTTTTCCATGTCAGCGCTATAAGCCTTGATGTCATGCTGTCATAACAGAAGTATTCTGAGGCTGTGCTTTACCTTATGGTGCTATGAAGCTATTTGAGGAGGAAATACAGTTTTGAAATGTGTTTTTTTTGCTTTACTTTCCTACAGTAAAAACAACCCTGAATGACTCAGAGGCATAGAGCTGGAAGGGGACCCTGCAACAGGCTCAGGGTTACAGGTACGTCTTGTATCATGTGTATTTCCCTGGGAAGTTCAGGTCCACTTGACTTGGTTATGTGCTGAGTAAATTGCATTAAATATGATGTGACTTTCTCCCACAGTGAAGCACTTTGATACTGATTGTGTTCGTGGGGAAAATGTGGAAAAAAAAACATTCAACCTTACATGCGTACTCTGTTTCCCAGCATGGTCAGAAACAGGCTTGACTCACCTGAAGCTGCAGGACTGGACATTACATCACCTTGTCATGCTAGGCTGGTGGTGACGGCCACCTGCTCCTCTCCCGATGAGGTAGTTTGAGTTTTATGTTTTTGGGTAAAGGGTGAATGGGAGAGTTACGCAATATATAAATATTTAAATCAAGAAAAGCAGCCTTATTCGTATATTCATACTACCAGATGCGACAGCAAGTCCGCTATTGTTTTTACCTAAAGTGTGTGTGTGTGTGTGTGTGTGTGTGCGTCTATCTTACAGTGGACCTTGGCTTTGTTACACATTCACATTCACAAGTATTTTTAGCAAACAAACGGTGAAAGAACAGGTACAGACAGCTCCACTGCAGTATATGAAGTCCCCACTATAGTTCTGATGAATGATTAATTGATTGATTTGCGGTAATATTATGGTCAAGTTATTTTACTTTTTGAACATGACTAGAAACATGTGTCCACACTTGGTCAGTGTGGGATAAGAGTCCACTGTTGGTCATGTAGGGTTGTATGTGTGTGTGTGTGATCTTGGCATAATCCGGTCGCGGAGACACCTTTTGTAGCGGGAACGGAAGTGGTTTGAGTGTTTACACATCTGTCTGTCTGTGAACAGATGTTACGCATGTATTTGAGGTCAACATGAAGGCAGAGCTTGAAGATGGGTGTGGTTTGAGCAAGGGTGCTGGTGGGCAGTCGTAGGTCAAGAATCTGGCAATGGGCGCCCAACTCTCTGCCCATGGCCCACATATATTTTTAATTCCTGGATAGCTGTGTCCCACTTGTACCATTCATGTCCATATGTGCACAGTGCGATGAGGTGAACTGTGCCATGTTTAATGTTCTACACTCCTTGTATCAAACTAGGGAATATATCATGTTAATACAAACATAGGTAATGTAGGGTTGATAAATCTGTTACAGATTTAATACCACATAGTTTTTAGTGTTTGTTCATATTTAACAACATTTCATCTCGCGTCCTTCTACTGTTTCCCTCCCCACTCTTTTTTGTTACCTTAGTTGCCAAGGTTTTTTTTGTATTGTTTCTGCTCGCCGTGAATTACTAGGCCAGTGAGCAGATGGCAGCGGTATAAGGTTATTATCTAAGAACAAAAGGCTAATCGAGCCGAAGGCTGATGTGAAAAATAAAAAATGATGCAGGGATATAAGGTGGCCTGCCCTGTGATTTTGAAACAGGAAAGGGGAATGTGTTTGGGCCATGTAGAATATAAAATATATTAAGGCCGATGATTCTTTATTGGCCTCCTGAGTTTTTATTCTTCCAGTAACTGGAAGCGTTTGCAAGAAGCTGTGTATTGTGCGGTTTTTGGTTTTCCACATAGTGCCAGAATGAAGTCTTGGATATTGGGTTTGCTGTACATGCTTTAGGACACTGTCGTCGCTCTTGCCAAGTAAAGACTCTTTCGACTGATGTTCCTTAGTCAGTCAGTACTTGTGAATTTGCCCATCCCACCTGCCAGCCTGTAAACAGAAGCCGTACCTGTACCTTATGTATTCACCAATTCTCTCTCCTTCAGTTATATCATGTGTTAACCAAGTTTTCTTACACATTCAATCTCCTGTTTCCTCCTTTCCTCTTTCAATTGTTTAGTACATCTCGCTCATTTCTTTTTAATATAAGCTTCCTGAGTGTGGATATTTAGGCCTACTAGTGGTGATTGTATTTTATGTTTTTTTTCCCACTCATTTATAGTGGATTAAAATTGAAATCCTGTCTTCTAAAGTATATAAGCTGCTGCCTATTGTCAGTTTTCTGCTCATTCTGCTAATCCCTGGTTGACAGCTTCTGCTTTGCAAAGACCTTGTGTGTGGGTCCCTCTCTCACTCTCTCCCTGTCTCTTGCTCATACAAAAGCATCCCACTCCACTTTTCTTCTTTTTTTTTTCTCTCGCAAATTGCTGCTAATTTTCATACAGAACAGCAGAGCAAAAAAAAAATATCTGGAATGTTAAAAATAAGCATACGGGCTCGAGTACATTGATATTGAAATTCATGTATGCAAATTTGCTCTTATTTTCTATTTTCTAACACAGGCCCTTCTTTGATACTGTGAACGTACCACCTCACTTAGCTCCAAAAGAAGTAGGTGGGCACAGAACAGGGGTAAAATTTGCCTTGATATTGCTGACTAATTATTGTGAGAATGGCGTGCCCTCCTCACTCAGCCATTCTGTCTCATGAAAAATTGATGAAACCAAGGTCGTGTTAGGGGGAGGCAGCGGAGGGGTCTACTCCATGTTGGCAGAGACCGGCGGAGGGTTCCACTGCAATTTAAACCACGTCTGATAAAAGACTTTAACCTTGACCCGAGCTTCACATCATCTAATCATGCCTGACTGGTCTCTGGGGCTGACTCACCCATCAGTTTCCTTAGCACCCTCGCGTGTGGCCGCATAAAGACACACACGCATAACCTCATCTGAATGTGTGTGCGATCATGCGGAGCTTGAATCAAAGTGAGACACCTGAAAGAGATAAAAAAAAAAACATCAAATAAATACATAAAAATTTGGAGAAATGGAGAAATAAAAATGTAATAATTTGCAAGGCTGGTTAATTAATTTGACGTGAGCCTCCGCAGTTGACTCGTCTTTTGGGTAAAAAATATTGAATATGATCTGCAAATTCATAATTAAGGATGTCAGAAATACTAATTTTTGTTTCTAAATTAAGAGCTATGAATAAAATTTAATTCAGTGAAGACCCACACTTTTTTCTAAGTAAACTTAAGTTTCCTTTTTTAAAGTCATTAAAGTTGTGGTATGTAAGAATGGGCCAGCTCTTGAAATCATACTCCAAAAAAGAGATCAGGAAATCACCAGAGTATCAGCTAACTGCTGCTAACCGTAGCTTAGCCATGCATCCGCCGGTCCAGACTGGGAGTAGGGAAGTGTTGGTGTTGACATCGCCAGGACAGGAACTTGGAACTAGGACAGGTCATAGCTAGCTGGTTAGCATACTAATATAGATATCTCTGTGACACAATACATGGTTTACCTCTTCACATTCTGTTCTTAAAATAAGATTCTTTCATGTCTTAACATCACTGACAGATGGGAAATATAGAGCCACTTAACTGAAAGTGCAAGAGGCGAGGGAGAGCTGTATATATGACAGCCAATATATCATCTAACATGATTAGCAGGTCTGATTGCTATGATAATGTTTTGGTAATATTCCATTTTGTCAGAGCAAACAGATCCACGTTGAGTGTAATTATTCACAAGGTAAGATACGATGTGTCGTAGTGACACGCTGCCCACACAGAAATCTGACATGTATCCGCAATTCCTTGCATCTCAGCGGAGCGCTCGCATCAAATCAAAGCAACTGTCGGCAGACGTGTCTCTTCAGTGTCCAGCAGCAGCAGAAGAAGATGCAGTCAGAGTCATGCCGCAGGTGTACCGCTATTAAAGCTTTAGGCCATGTCCACACGTACCAACACAATCTTTCCCCCCCCCGTCTTCCTTGGCATCATTTCAAGAACATTTGCGTCCAACTGGATTCATTGTAAACGACTCAGCGCGCTTTAGTTCACATTCCAGGCGCTTGAAATTCACCAAAAGCTTGTGCGCTGTATACAAACAGACAGTAGAAGGCGAAACCGAACACAACAAGAAGAAGACGATGTGGCGTATGTGGTTGTCCATAATCCTTTTTTTGCTCGGCGTAGTGGCAGAGGAGCATAATATTTTGCCCTCGTAACCCTAATAGGCTCAATATCTTCTGCAGCACGAACACAAGCACGTAGTCCGCCATTGTTGTTGCTGTTGTTATGAGACGTCGTGGGGTGGGCCGATGGCGTCATCGATATGCAAAGTATTCGGATTCGCTGTCCAAACGAGAACGCGAGGCCGGCATTTTCGATTGTTTTTCACCCTGAGACCAGGTTTCAAAAAAGTGCGTTCACAGGATCAATTTGGACGATCGGCCGAAGTGATGCAAAACAGGTGCGTTTACACAAAAAAGTGTATCCACGTGGATGGCCCCTCAATGTCACCATTTAAAACTGGATGCATGATTTCAGCTCGTGAACTCCCTTCGATAGCAGACGCACGATTTCAGCTCATTCTATTGCGGGAGATTCTTGCTCAATTGTGCCGACCACGATTCTTGATCTTAGGGTGAAATATCGGCGTTTGCTTCGCTGCTCCCTCGGCACGCCATTGTGCACAAGTGCCGGCCTAATCGGGGGGGATTGCTGTTTAAGAAAAATGGCCATTGCCAGCATTCGTTAATGCTTTGGGTGATCGAGGCGCTCACATAGGTTCAGTTTTAAGGTACTTTCAACCAAACACACTAGTTAAAAGATCCATGGATCTGCCAAGATTTCATTTAGGCTTAAGCAGTGCTCTTTATTTGAACGGCTTCGACTGATTCTCTAATGCTGTTCATGACCGGCCTTTCAATGAAAAGCCTTTAACTAATGTTGTTCTTCTATACGCTTGGGAGACAGAGTGCAAAAAGCAGAGAGCCGTTTCCCTGAACACTTTTAAACCCAATTCCAATAGTACAGAGCTTCTCCCGCTTTTCTGTATACACTGTACAGCCGAGCAATCCACATAGGGCCGTTTTGCATGTGATGATTAAAGTTGTAAAGGAGAAATCCGTTCAGTATTCATTGATGCATTCATCCTTGGGAGGTGGAGAATGGGGAGATTGGGATCTGACCATTTGCCACGGGGTGTAGTGTATCAACAGCCACAGAGGCGACCGTGACCTTTCAAAGTTCTTCTGTTGTTTTTGGTCTCCTCTGTTTCACACAGCCCCGTCCCCGGATGGCACCAAGCATTGACCCCGAGGCCTCGTCTAATACTCAACCATGCAGAGAAAGACGATTACAATGCGAGAGCTCTTCTTTTTTTTCTCTCTCTCTCTCTCGGAAACAAATATGTGCATTAATGAGATATTTGCCTGAATTATAAATGCGTTATGATAATGAAGTTAGGATTTGTGATAATGCAAAATGATGCTCGACACTTGTTCGTGTCGCGGGAGAGGGGGGGGGAGCACGCAGCCAAGTACAAATGGAATCTTTGTGTAAGTGACTCAACATGTGTCAACATATTTTCACCAAATTATGTTTTCTGAATAATGTACGCACAACGCACTAATGAGACATCAACATAGCTGAAAAGAGCAAAGGGAAACAGTGTTTTATATACATTCTTGTGCATGTACTGTGAAAGATCTTGAAAGGTAAAAAAGTCAGAAGCTCCTCGTCAGTATTCTCGGCTTTAATTCTGTGACTTTGTGACATCACGCTATGTTGTCAGTGTGTTGCATAATGGTAGCCAGTTTTATGATTCAATTTAAGGATTAAATTAGTGAATTAGCTGCTTGTTAGCGGTGCTGGCTCAGGCGTGTGCAAGCTGACCAATCAGAGCAGAATGGGTATTCGGGAGCGGGGAGGGGGCTTAAAGAGACGGCGTTTCAGGCAGAGGGGGAATAGCGACCTGCAGCACTGGACAGAATGAGAACACTGACGTGTTTTTTTGAGCATTAGAGCATGTACACCTATTCTAGTAGTAACCAAAATCAATCTATGAACCTGAGAATGAGCATAATATGTTTCCTTTAACAGTGAAATCAGTGTCTTGCGTGTGACAACATGGCAGCCACCAAGTCGTGTTTTACACATTTTTATGAAGTTTGGAAGAGCTTGCTTCAAAAGTCAATTTTAAAACTTCCAATCTTCCTCATTCTCCGTTCAGCGAGGCTCTGCAGTGAAGTGGTAATATAAAAAGAAAAAATATCCCCCTGCTTTTGTTGTAGGCTTTGCTGCCTCTCAAAGAAGACGCTGGCTCAAAGTAGCGCCTAGAATTGGATTATCTTAAATACTTAGTTGCATTATTGATTTACTCAGCCCTTCCATTAGCACTTAAGTGAAAGAGAGGGATTCATACTGTATGCCAAGTTTGTTTGGGGAGAAAAATCTGAGAGCGAGGCTATAGTTCATCACGCAAAATTAAGCTTGAATTTTATCACTTGGCAGACCGGGCTGCCTGCAATCAAAACACCACCTTCTCGATGTAATGTTACAACTTTAGCGGATGATTTATGCATTAGACGAGTTATAAATTATGAAACATCTACACATTCTCGACAATCCTTGCCTGTGTCAACCTGTGTCGCACTAACCTTAATGCACAACACACAGGGAACTGTATTCTAGATAAGCCTCCTATCTTGTATAATCGTACGTCTTGTGACATTAATCTTTGTTTACTGTCACCGCCTTTGTTTTTAGCTTCACTGTACTGTAGCTGCCCTCGTTTGAGATTTACAGCTCCACACAGATGTTATCAGAATGAAAAGGGACGCGACAAAATTAATCTTACCCCCCTTTTTTTTTTTTTTCTCGCTTTGATAATGTGACGTGACGTCGGAAATAGATTACTTTTTTTTTTTTTTTTTCCCAGCAGTATGCACGCGTAGATTTAGGGTGCAACAGATCGGGCATCGATCACAGATCCGCCTCACGTTGGCAACCGCTTCTGAATTGGTTACATGAAGTGAAGTCAGATGTTTGCAAATCAGTTCAGTTCAGGTATAACTGGAATATTTGCCATTTCTCAACACTGAATAAAACACAAAAGCAAGATAGCCGGGAACTCAAATTATGAAAACATTCACTGTGCATTGGGTCTCTACAGAGGCTACTGATATTCTATAATATTATAATGTGTAACAGTAATTGCACATACTGCAGTCTCCATCAGGACTTAATCCTTTTGCCTTCATGCCGACTGGTTCTGAATATTATTATCACCTGAAGTTGTGTTCATCTCATCTTGCAGGGGGCATTGCTCTCCGATACACCTTCAAGTGATTTAAGGGAACAGAAACGCTCATACTACATCTACTCTTTGTCGTCTTTGAAGTTCTAATTCAAGGATTTTCATGAACTCTAACCATGTGTCGGATGCTATTTATGGCAAGGAATGGTCATTCAATTTACATTCTGTATAATTAATTCTCAGTTTGGGTTTTGAATCCACCGCTCCAGTCTTGCCTTCACACACAATAGATAAACAAGCAAATTATGCATGTATGCAATCTGTGTTACTGTTTGTAATTGTATCTCATTGATATCAGCCTCACAGTTCATATCTCAGACTGCTGCTGCTTCACATCAATGTGGCCAACTGGGAAAGCACACAAAGCTTTTATTTTGAAGCAGCCAAAGGAGCTTCCGCAAATTATGCCGCCGAGGTTATTGCTGACTGTGATCGTTCATCGAAACTGGATATAGAAAATAAAGCAACAGGTGTTTGCGTTATTTTTCGACAGCAAATCAGTTGCAAATGCGGTACTAATGGAACACAAACGGAGCAGTCGCAGCGAGTTGTTAGATGAAGAGTTGCGGGCGACAGGCTGCACACCTCCAACTCCTCGGGGTAACCAGCTCCACTGTGTCCTGCTGTTGCGTGGAAAACTGCTCGCGCTGTGCACAGCATGGAGTCAGATCTCGGCTCATAGCATGATTGAAAGAGTCTAAAAATTGGCACTGAAACAACGCGGGACGGCAGCAAAACAGTGCAACAAAGGAAAGCAATGAAAGAGTTTAATTTGAGACGCATTAATATACTTGAAATGCTATTCTGCCTCCTGTCTGAGTCCAGGTCGTAGACTAAACAAAGCTAGCTTCTCCCCAGACACCTCCTCCAGCTCTTCCTGAGATATCCCGAGGCCTTCCCGGGCCAGACTGACTATGTAATCCCACCAGCGTGTTCTGGGTCTGCCTGGGGGATCTACTCCCAGGTGGACTGGTCCAGAATACTAAATCAGTTTAATAGATTGCTTCATTACATATTTGCTCTCGTTAATGGGTTATCTTTTTCTTTTATTTTGCCTCGTATTGTACAGTTTTTACCCCTTTTATGAGACTCTGCAAAGCAATTTACAGCTTGTTTTACAAAGCGCTACAAAATCGATGCGTTATGCGTCTCAATACGCAGCAGTATCTGCGAGACTATGCCATGCACGCCTTCCTCTTCAGGACAAAAAATATATTTCAGAGCGAGAGAGAGAGAGAAAAAAAAAAAAGTGTAATTCAGGGGGAGATTTGGATAAAATACAGGAACTAGGCTCAGGAAATCCATCTTAATACCCTCGTGACAGAATGGTACCTACAATTAAAATCCATCAAGACTACCTGAGCGTATCTTGCTGCCAATATTCTGCATGTCCTTTTATGCTTTGTGCCCTCATGTACCAGCTCATTAACTTTGTAAAAATGTTGGTAGAGCTCGGGTCATTTCCGCCGGTCCCTTGTGCG